>OY744516.1:214796365-214798865 GCA_963556195.1 Sepiola atlantica
ATCGTCCTCTAATTTATATTTGACTATCGATCTGTCCATTCTGTATTTCTTAGTCCCTTTATATCTATCCGTTTGTCTGTTTGTCAGTATGTCTGTCCGTCACCATCGGTTCTTACTAAGCGCGCTCACTTTTTTTGGAACGCATACGCACACCCATACACCTACACTATACACTCATTCAATAAAACTTCTGTGTACACATTAACATATTGAGGATGTAATAAAACGCACACACAACACACGCGCATTGAAAGAGACAGAGAAACACACACACACACACACGCGCACACACACCGCACACATGTACAATGAATATTGCTGCGTTCTGATGTTTCATTTTTCTATGATGCAAACAGATTTAGCAAGCGCGCCCTGACCATTATTCGAGAAACGTGTAAAAACAAAGGAACGAATGAGATAGCGAACGGATGAGTGCGTGTGTGAGCGAAGAGACACGGAGATTACCGAAGAGTACGTGTCGGAATCACGCATATTTCTTAAAACGCTAAACGTGAACGGAGAGATGTTTAATAGCCGAAAACATCAAGAATAAAACAACAGTTATAACGGGGGGAAAAGAAGAAAGAAAAAAAAAACGGAATAGAAATCTGACCACACACGGATAATAATAAAAAGAAAGAAAAAAATAAAGAAAAAAGAGATTAGAAGCAAAATAAAAATACGAAGAAAAAGAAAAAGAAAAAATAGCCAAAGGAACGGAATACTTGGATTTACAGAACACATGTCAACATGTGAACCTTGTTTACAATCAGAGATTTGGAATTTTGTCCTTTTTCACGGAGATAAAGATAGAATTCCCAAGGAATCGTACAATGCTGATAATTAATGGAAGCTTAAAAAGAAGAGAGAAAAAAACGCTTCAATATAATTGTCGATTTGTTTTAGCGCCTTCATCGGAATTACTATTTTCGCTGTTTGTCATTTGAAAATATTCAAACCAAAAATATTTGAACGATGAAAAGAAATTCCCATTAAAACAAGCCCTTAACAAAAAAGGTTAAAAACAGAAGAGGCACTAAAATATAAACCCTAAATCCATTAGATCCAAGCATATATATTGATACATAACTCTGCATTATACAAAGGTATCTCTCTCTTTCTCTCTCTCTCTCTCTCTCTCTCACTCTCTCTCTCTCTCTCTCTCTCTCTATATATATATATATATATATATATATAATATACGTATATATGTTTAAGAATAAAAACTAATCACCTCATGAAGAAATAGGATTATTATAATAATTATAAAATAATACTATTAACCACAAAAGAATAATTTAATGCGTTTAATAAATCTTTATCATTTATTATTATTATTATTTATAATTCAATATAAGTAAAAAAATAAAAAATAAAAAAAACAGTAAAAATATATATTTTTTGTTTCGTCTATATGGAAGTGAGATGTAAACTAGTTCAAACTGAACGTTCGATCTGCTCATTTTGTGATGGCCTTGTACAGCGGCAGTCTTTTAAGCAGTTTGTCCATTTACGGCCACCTGTAGTTGCCTCGCCAATGGTACCGGTCATCGGCTTGCACTCTGATCCTGAACGGACAAAGACAAGCCTGATAGATGCGCGAATAGCAACATGCCGTTTGAGTCGCGAATCCCCTCGCATCGGTGCGAACATGTTGAACAGGCTCAGCGCCGGAAACCCGACACAGTCGATCAAGTGCAGCTGTAACTCAGCTGGCCGAGCTAATATCGCTCCGCGGCAGACGGGGTTTGAACCCGCAGATCTGTTATCATCTCGCACCACGGGCAGCGCACATGAAGACACCATCGATCGTGACACCACGACAGAGAGAATGTTCGGGGCTCTCTACTCTCACGATGACCCAACAACATGCTGTTCGCCGTCCACACTTTCCGTTTTATGCAAGCTTTCGAAATTGAAAGCGATCTGCCCACCATTGGGGTCCACGTGTACGCCATCGTCGTCTCTATTGTCGCCGTGCACACATCGTTTATACGGTTCTCCTTCGAACCTTGTCATGTCTATGGCTGTTACCCTGTTGGTGGCGTCCCTCCTACTCGTGCAACCGGTGAGCGCTTTGAAACACAAAAACCTTACGATTGGGGCCATCTTCCCAATGGACGGGAGCTGGGCCGGTGGAAAAGCATGTTACCCTGCCGTGGAGATGGCACTTCTTGACATTAACAACAGACTTGACGTTCTACCAGACTACACTTTGCAGATGGATTACAAAGATAGCCAGGTAAGTCGCCAACAAAACAAAACATCGCATCTTTTGAAATATTTATTTATTTAGGTGTGTATTTTGTTTGGCCTTATACTTTATTTGTGTTTATACTGAACGCACAATATATATATATATATATATATATATATATATATATATATATATATGAACAGAATCGTGACTCTGATGAGATCATACAAACCGAAACTTCGGGTGTAAGTTATGTATCATTATATATATAAATATATATATATATATATATATATATATATA
>OY744516.1:214813865-214911365 GCA_963556195.1 Sepiola atlantica
CTCGGCCTAACCTTCACAGGTAACATGAATTGGAACAAATGTATTGAAGACATTGCCAAGGCTGCCGCAAATAAGGTTGGCTCCCTCTACCGTGCTAGTAAACTCCTCACACCTGACATTATCCTGTATCTCTACAAAGCCACCATCCGCCCATGCATGGAGTATTGTTGCCACATCTGGGCTGGTGCATCATCCGCTAGTCTCTCCCTCCTAGACAAGGTCAAAAAAAGAGTTGCAAACCTAATAGGTCCCTCACTGTCAACCAAGCTAAAGTCCCTGTCCCATTACCGCAATGTAGCATCCTTGTGCTTGTTTTACAAATACTTCAATTGATTATGCTCCGATGAATTGGCTATTCTGGTGCCCCCTCGACGTAAATTCACTAGACCAACTCGACAATCAACTTAATCCCATTCATTCACTGTGGAGGTCCGCAGATGCCGGAGAGCTTTCTAGTCAAATAGCTTCTTTCCTCGTACTGCTGGCCTCTGGAACTCCCTCCCTGCCCCCTGTTTCCCCGACAGTACTGACATGCAGAAATTTAAAACTAATGTAAACAGACATCTCGCTGCGCAGATCCCAATTTAGGTTGAGCCCCCCCCCCCCAACCTTCTCCCCTCTTTTTTTTTCTCAGTAGCCCCTTACGTCTACAGTGGCGGCCTGCCTTGTTTGGGGTGAACTATGTTAAATGTTAAAAATATATAGTTTATAGTTGCATTTTAATGACCATAAGTAAAATTAATCCCAAACATATTTAAATACATATAATTTGTTGGAAAAATGGCGATATTCAGTTTTTGTTCAACGCACGTATCGTGTAAATGAGAAAACAAGAATGGATATTTTTTTCGTAATCAATGTTCGAAGTTCGTTTTTACTTTAAACCTTATGATTCATTTGTTCGTAAAATCCTGGCTTTGTTTTTATAACTGCCTCGTTTTAATTAACAATGAGGAAACGGCTGTAATTCTTTTAGATAAAAAACAATTTTGCTTTTTATAAGGTCTTGTTTTTTATCGGAAAATATCTAAATTATATATATATATATATATATATATATATATATATATGACGTGTATGATTATTATCAAACTTGTTTCCTACATAATCAGTTTCATAAAATTCTAGGTGCACATTTTGTGATAAACATATCCCATTCATCTTTGAAAAGATGCTTTTAAAATAAACAAATCGGTAACTTAGTAGTAGGAATTGATTTTCAAGGTTTAATCAAACTTTGATGGTTACGAGTTTGAGTCAAAAACGGATCAAAGAGATCGGAAAATGCCGTTTAGCGGCCTTCAAGTTTGCATTCTTTCCACTTTTTATTAAAACGAATCACTGTAAAATATAAAAAGAGAAAATATATTATTACATTATTTAGACAGTAGAATATCTCTGTTTATTGGTTTATATAAGCATTTATATAAATGCTTATGCAATTATTATTATTGACGCATGCGCAACTGGTGTGTATTTTCCTGCTGATCGTTGTATCTTATATCCTATGTTTCTGCACTTACTCAAGTACATTTATAGTAAGGGCTTGAAGAAAAACTAGACAAGATGAGAAATGAATCCTATATATGTCAAGGGAAGCGTACAGCTATAGTTAACCGTCATAACAGTGTTCAACAGTGAGGAACATGCATTATATATATATATATATATATATATATATATATATATATATATATATATATATATATGTGTGTGTGGGGGGGGGGGTGTGTGTATCTAATCTAGTATATAAAGTTAAGACGATTTTTCCCCTGTACCTTCTCGGGGAATAGGAAACTAACCATATGCATCACAGGCTACTAAACTCACCACTATATTACACTTATTCACTCGAGCGTTTTTTAGTAAATTTGTTATTATTTTTTCCCAGCTAACACTAAATATTACATTTGGCCCACCATCCACGACTCTCCGCCAAACCAACTCCATATAGTTGGTAGCAAACACTTTTCTCCCTAACAATTCTGTACTGTCACTACACTCATCGACACCGGGAACTAATAAACACAGTTTAATTTTCACAAAAGATTCCGTTCTTATTTATTATTTGCCTGGTATTAATTTACTACATAATATAAAGCAACATGCAAAGACTTAATGACCGTCCCCGTTCACTTCGATATTTTTCCGCGAATATCAGATTACGTTATTTCTATTTCTACCTATAACTTCTATATTTATATTCATTCCGGAATTAAGCGAATGAAATTAACGAACACAGTTCCTGCAATATTTAATCATTCAACATGGCGTCTAAAATTTCTTGATCAGATCGACTTCCTATTTAATTCAATAAGCGCCAAGATACTCGTAGACCCCGATACATTTACATTTTCAAAATCATACACCTTTAACACGCATATTATAGAAAACTTGCCCAAATCCATTTATTTCATCAACTACAAATGACCTAAACCGTGTCATTGTTGAACTTTACATTTGGTCGGCAGAAGCTTAATGTTAACATAACACGCATGCCAATAATCAAGCTTAGCTTAATTGGCCTATTTTCGCATGTATTTTTAACTGGAAACCGTGGCGCAGTCGTTAAGAAGGCAAGTTTCATCATCGCCAGTTTTAGCGTTCGACCCCATTCTACTCTACCACTTTTTCTTTTTTTTTTAATTTAAAACATTCGCCAACACGGTAGAGGGGGGGGGGGAGAAAAACAATAGGCAGTTTCTTTTTTTATTCGACGTCGTGCAATAGGTAGTACTTTCTCCTGTGCAACGCTGAGCTACGGGTTCCGCTAGTATATATATAAATATATATACAGCGTTTACAAAGTCCCTTCACAATTTAAAATAATGTATAGAAAAACATGAGACTTTCTTTTGTTTTTCGACACTTAAATCCCTGTTAATTCGGGGTTCATTAAGAATCATACTTTCTGAAACAACAGAATGCCTTAAACACAAAGATGGAATGTAATTAAAATCTTTAAGGGCACTGAGTGCAATAGAACAAGTCTGATTAAGATATCAATATCCTTTATAATATTTGTTTTAATTGTAAAGACGGACACCCTGTATATTCAACTCTATTTCACAAACATAGTGAGCTGATATACGTAAGTTGTTAACTGATTTTTATAATTATCTGATTGAGGAGTTTCTATATCTTATATAAATAGAGATGTTTTTCTGTCTGTCCGTAAGTCACAATCTTTGTAAACGTAATAAATACATTGTATTGCGGAATTAGTCTCATTTCGAAATATCAGATCTTAACTACTTTAAGTAATTGAGAGTATTGCATTAATAGTAAATAATAAATTCTATAAAAAAAATAACGCAAGTGCCATGACCGAAAAGAGAAACTGGAAGATTTACATCTTCAGTCTGAGGTTCTACCAACTGACCTATTTGGGCTTTCTTTATAAATAGAGCTTAAAACATTACCTCAACAAAATAATTATAGCTTTGGCGGTGCGTCATAAATTTATGAGTTACGTCATGTTTTAAAAACATAAATTAAAACATAACCGATAATAACAGATAAAAATGAATGGTTTAACATAATCAATAGCATTTGATAATTATTTAGTCCAAAACAATTTATTTTGCTTTAACTACGTATTGTATGCAGTTCTTTCACAATTATATGATCCTCCCAGTCTAGCAAAAATATGTGACCGTTATCTAAAGTTATCAAAGTTCATGTGTAAATTTATGCACACACACACACACACATATATATATAATACACACATATATATATATATATATATATTATTGCAGGTGCATATGTATATGCCTTTCCCTGAAAAATAATATATATATATATATGTATTATTTTTCATGGAAAAGCATATATATATATATATATATATATATATATATATATATATATATATATATATACACCTACAATAATATATATATATATATATATATATATACACCTACAATAATATATATATATATATATATATATACACCTACAATAATATATATATATATATATACACCTACAATAATATATATATATATACACCTACAATAATATATATATATATATACACCTACAATAATATATATATATGTATATATATACACCTACAATAATATATGTATATATATATACACCTACAATAATATATGTATATATATATACCTACAATAATATATATATATGTATATATATATATACACCTACAATAATATATATATAGAATTATATATACACTTACAATAATATATATATATATATATATATATATATATATATACACCTACAATAATATATATATATATATTATTTTTCATTTAAAAGCATGTACGTGTACACCTACAATAATATATATATATATATATATATTATTTTTCATTGAAAAGCATGTACATGTACACCTACAATAATATATATATATATATATATATATATATATATATATATATAATTTTTCATTGAAAAGCATATATATACACCTACAATAATATATATGTGTGTGGGTGTGACAGATGAACAATGCAAGAAGAGGCTTGAAATTAGTTAATGGAAATAATTAAGTTTTATTACTTATAGAGAAATCTTATGACAATTATTTGTTAGCATTTGACTTAGAGACAATTATTTTGCAATATGTCGTGGTAATGTATTCCACAGACGGGAAAACCTTGCAAAAAAGTTCTGTTCCTGGAAATTCCGTCTGTAACATGCAGGAAGAAAGAAAATATATTCTTCATAGTGGTACCAAAACAAATTCTTGTTGCGAATGCCTTACAAGGAAGAACCAGAAATTGGAGCTCAGTCGAAAACCTTCTACGGAATTAACGATATATATATATATATATATATTGTTTTATTTATACATACATGTACACAAATACGCTACATGGCATGTCGATGTTACTGATTAATAGTTATTAGAAACTAAAATCTCATCAGGCGGAAAAAGTATGATCTTTCACTTAGATATTCATATTAGGAAAACATATATATATATATATATATATATATATATATATATATACTAGAGATAAAGGATTAAAATAAAAAAGTGTAAAGATACAATATTTATTCGAACAGAAACAGTTCAGAGCAAGGAGCTTCATATCCTTAATTCATGGATTTTCAAAGATAAACTTTTGTTCATCAGAGGATAGGGAAAATGTAATTGTAAATATTATCGGCAACATTTAACTTTGAAAATTTAACATAAAATAAAACAAAATAAAGACCGAAAGGTAAAGAGTCTTATGTTGAGATGAGCGCGTAGATTCAGGGTGGACACTGTCCAAAAACACATCAAAATAAAAACAGTTGTTATGTTGGAAATCAATGTTTGAAAAAGAATAATACTCAAAGTGTTTAGGAATCCAAATGTTTTTGTTAAGAGGCTGGTATTCAGAGGGCAAATTTCGGACGGCAATTGGTAACGTCCAGTTTTCCCTGTCTGTGCATCAGTTTGGTGCTGGAATTATCCGTTTCGCAGGGTTCAGAAAGAGGTTTGTTAGTTATAGTTCGATATATATCAAAGTGAGCATTTCGAAAACCTCTAGCTCCCTGGTTGATCAGTGTGTCGATATGTTATAGACAACTATTTAGATCCGATACTTTTCAAGCATATACAGAGAAAGAGAGATAAATAGAGAGAGAGAGGGAGAGAGAGAGAGAGAGACAGTAAGAGCGAGACTAACAGCGTCTATTTTGTGAGGAAGGGACTGTAAAGAAGAGAAGAGATTATCACTTAATAGATTGTGAAATCGATGTTATACTCTGTCAAGGCAAAATAGATTTGAGAGGCAATTCCCGAGATAATGCAGCAGTCAATCTTGAGACGTATCTGACTATCATATAGGTAAAGGATTGCATCATCATATGCTGCATAATGATCCAACCATTTTTTCCAGCGACTTTAGCAACAGATTCAATACACGTCTTCTATTTTAAATCTTGAGTGAAAGTCAATGCTAGGAGCTTATCGAAAAATTACATATGTACATTATAGAGTCGATGCTTAGGGCTCAACTGTACCACCAGTTGAGCAGCAAGATAAGTCAAACTGTTGAGCAGCAAGATAATGCCTGTTTATAACAAGGCTAGAATGTTCCATTATGCTCAGAAGGGAAAGTCAATTCTCTGTGTTCTGATTGGCTGAGATTCATATGTGGCCATTTTAGTCTATAAATGTTCATTCATTATAACAAACACTCCTCCATGAGATGGATACCAATTGCGGCCCTTATGCCGGTAAGTGTTAGTTTAATTCTATATACATCAACGGTCTGTATTCTTTAAAAGAATAAAGCTAAAGACAAAGTAAATATGTTGAATGCGTCAACGAAGCAAAGGCCGCAACTTTTAGAAAAAGTAGAGAAATTATTCATGGTATGAATTAATTCAAAGATAGTTTGTTTGTGATTAATTGGATTTACGTTATAATTTCAATGGGGATATTTTTTCGACTTACGAACATTTGGATCCCAGATAGTAGACAAATGAGGAATTATGTTCGTAAAACGAGATCCAACTGTTACGTTTTGTTTGTGATTTATTGATCAGTGAGACAAGACTGACTTTCGACACTCTAGAAGAGGTTTACGCAAAATGTGATCGGTGCGTTATCTAGCATTTCTCTTATCTAATCCTTGAATTCTGAAAAGGAGAAAGATATAACTAAATAAAAATTCGCAAATATTGTTAGCTGAATATACAGTGATTTCACGGAGATGCTTACATGAGTTTGTATGTGTGTTAAACCATGTGATTTTTCTCCTGCATGAATATACAGTGATTTCACGGAGATGCTTACATGAGTTTGTATGTGTGTTAAACCATGTGATTTTTCTCCTGTATGAATATACAGTGATTTCACGGAGATGCTTACATGAGTTTGTATGTGTGTTAAACCATGTGATTTTTCTTCTGTATGAATTACATACGTAAACGAAGTTATGCTTCTATAGCAGTGGCGTGTCCTGCTCATCAATTTTAATCGCCATTAAAAGCTTTTACGATAACTTTAGTATACTTATAATATGGTGTACTGTAAATATCATTCTAGCATCGAAGGACAATATATTCTAAATACAGTTGAATATATATATATATATACATATATATATATATATATATATATATATATATATAGGAATGTCTCTCTCCAACCCAAACAAAACAAGTACATAGCACCTATATTGGCCATACTATAACAACGACGTCTAACTTAGAATTTACCCGATACCAGCGCCATCCAACGTCACATTACTACACATGACAAAAGACTACAGTTGGCCGACATACGGAAAATATTAACATCTAACACCAAATTATTACACAAAAATAACTGCATAAACAGACTTAAAATACTAGAATCAATATTCATTAAAACTAAACAGCCTAATATTAACAGAATAGAAAATTAGATATACATTTAGTAGCGGAACATGTAGCATTTTCCAATATATGACATTTTTAAAGCGATGTATTTCTATAACGGTCGATGATACAGAAAAAATAATAACATTTTTGGAATCAGCAGAGAAAATTGATTAAAAAACAGTAAAAAAATACAATAAACAAAACTTTTGGTTTGGTAGTTTGGTAGTTTTGTTTTACGGCATATCAACCCTTTTTGGGTTATTCAATGCCGAATCTGGTCTTGTTTTCTTCTCTTTTTTGTTTCTTTCCCCTTTTAATATCGGTTTCTATTTAACCCATAGTTGGGACCCTAACAGGTACTACCACTCCGGGTCAGGGTGGACCTGGGAGCAATGGTAATTAAGAGGAGGCTCCACATTCCCCAAAGTCCGTAAGCCGGATCTCACCATCGGATGTAGTTTAAGGTCATATCCAGGACCGGGAGTAGGGTAGGAAAAATAAAAATAAAAAAGGGGAGGGAGAAAGAGAGAGGGGCTGTTGTTTTTGTTTTTGTAGAACATAATTAAGTTTTACAAAAAAAAAAAAAAAACGTCAATGTAGGTGAATTTCGTCTCAGGGAGCCACAGGGCAGCCTGATCTGGTATCACCAGACAAAACTTTTGTAAAAGATTGTTACGTTGTGTTATTAGTAAGGTCCATATACATTTACATTTATTTTCTTATAAATCACATAATTTTAAAGGACAATTTATGAAATTAAGTACGCAGTATGACAACACCATTAGTTGTGCAAAGCGAACATATTTGATCGACCAGCGCATTAGTAAATATATGGCGGCCATTTATGTGAAATATTGTAGAATTCCACGTACTATTTCACATGCAAAATAATTAAACACTTGATGTAAAAATGTAATTGTATACAGAAAATAAATATTATTATTATGAGTTTATTTAATCCTAAATAAACAAGAATCCAACATTTAACTTTTAAATTCGCTTTTAGGGCACAATTAATATCTTACATAGCCACCAGTATTGATGATAACTGAAAATAGCCGTTTGATTTCATTCAATAAAATATCTTTAGCAGTTTTCAAAATGGCGTCCCAGGGGTAATCTTAAGACTTGTACTATCTTCTACTCGCGTGGATCTTCAATGTGCCAATGCTTCAAAGGTTTTCGATTGGGAACAAATCAGAACGAGTTGATCATTCCATCATTTTTCATGTGTGGCAAAAACGGTTCAAATAATCGGTGTTTTGTTGCGTATGATGATGGATTACCATGGAGGGAAAACAAGTTTGTCTTTTTGAGAAATTATAAGATTTTAGTCTTACGCCTGAGAAGATCGGCTGACTCGGCTTAGTTCAATGCAGACACTATCAATCATTTTTCATCTCTCGGTGAATCTAGATGGCTCATTATCAATTATTCCTTCCAAAAATCATCGCAACTTCCTCTTCTCCGCTACCTTGATCTCCTTCAGCTTCCGGGTTAATCGAAGGTCTCTCTACACTCATTCCTAAACAGAACCTGTTAAAAATCCTGCTGTATGTTATCTGCTTCTTTTCCCACTCAGGCCTTTACCTCACGTGTGTATTATTTAAAGGAATGAAACGCTTCGGTGTTTCTCATTATCTTAGCCTTCTCAAGAAACGACACTGTAGGGTCTGAAACATATTCAATTGAATCGCGCCGAATTTGTCCTAAACAACCTTTGTGATACCGTCTGTCTTAAGTCGAAACTATTTCAGACAATTGTGCTATTGTACACTAGTTGAGACTAATGTATTATCTTTGAATGCTACATTCAGTTTAGATATACAACCAGAACGTTACAACACTGTCGATGGGACCAGTATCTTTAAGAACAGTTTTTAATAAATTGTAATAGTTTAGCATTATTTTGATACATAGTCATCTTACAGGAGTAGTAGTAGTAGTAATAGTAACAACAACAATAATAATAATACTACTACTAATAATAATTAATAATAACAATAATAATGATGATAGAAAATGGCATCGACCTCAGCTGATACCACGCAAAATAGTCGTGAAGGGTCAAAGAGGATAGAAAGACTGAGGCAGGAATGCCCTTACAAGACCTGGAAGAATACAGAGAGTACTGGTACCTTGGAGAAGCTTATTGCCACCCAAATTACAGAGAAGATTGATGGTCTTTGCCAGCGAGAAATCAATGATACGCGGTTGTTGCGATAACGCAAAGTAATCTGCAATGGTTATCGAAAGCGGTGGAGAGTACTGGGAATCTTGGGCAGCCTGTTAACACTCGTTCTTCGGGGAACACCACAGGTTATTACTAGTGAGTAAAAAAAAATAATAATAATAATAATAGGAAGAAGAAGAAGAAGAAAAAGAAGAAAATGGTGCCGACCTAGGCTGACACCAAACAAAATATTTGTAGAGGGTCGAGGAGGATAAGACCGAGGAGGGACAGTACAAATCAGACTTCTACTGGAAGAGTGCGGAGAATGCTGGGACCTTGGGGAGGCTTATTGCAACCCAAATCCCTGTGAACGATTGTTGTCATTAGACTCCAGGAAGTACCACTGGTTGTAGTCGCTGATCAATCACTGACGATGATCTGTGTGAGAACTCCTAGTGAGTACAAATAATAATAAATATATAAAAGTAAAGAATAATCTAACTTTGCGAGATAGACGAAGAAATGCAAATATCATCAAGAGGATTAATATTATCAGATCTATCAACAACGTTATTCGAAAACAGAGATTAAAAGATATGTCACAGTTTATGAATTTTCGGATGAAATCAAAGTATAATAGATAGTCGAGTACTGTTAAAGATACAAGTAATTACGCATAAATAAAGTCACAACAAACTTTCGCATGCGATATACTAAAAGCTGCTAAAATGGCGGGAATTTTGGACGAGTAACAAATATAATAATAGACAGACAAGGTTCATTTTCGTTTTGTTTATAAGAATGTTAACTTTAAAATACTCTCCATCCACATGTTCTAGACGGCAAACGTTAATACATTTTCGAGTACACAAAATATTACTGTTAATTATTGTTTTATTATATAAAAAAAACATTAGTTCTCATCTAATGATAAAAAAATAAATGCTGAATTCATCTGTAGCATGCATTGAGATTATTGATGATATCAATTTCTCAAAGACATCTTCAACATCATCTATTTAATCTATATGTAAAATCATTTATACATGCATTTGCATGTATATTTACATACCTACATCTCAATATGTGAACGTTAACTTTTTCGATGAAGATAATCAATTTTAAACTTGGCTTGAGAGTTGCTGATTTTTTAATTCATCGATTTTAGGTAGATGAAAGGGCAAATGAGGTAGGTAATAAAAAAAACACAAGTAAAAAATGATTTAAACTCCATGTATATGTATATATATATATATATATAATTAATTATCTACAGACGCATACGTTTCATCCTTTCAGAATCATCAGTGTAGAGATAATTATTCAAACCAGTCGCACTATTCGAACCCCGGAACAAGAGTCACCTTTAACCAAATACCAACATCCCAAACAATGAGGCCATTTTGAATACTAATACAAAGTGCTAATTAATAAAACATATTATGCCGAGAAAATAACGATAGTCAGCCGTCTTAACAGTGTTCAATAAGAAAGAAACATGCATTTATAGCTATGATTTGATGGTCTGTATTATTACTTGTCACTAGTGCTCGGTCGAAATGGGGGGCGACAAATAATTAACACAAAGAAAAAAAGAAATTGAAACTCCATGTATATAAAAAATATATATATATATATATATATATATATATGATATGTTTTTTATGTCTGCGTGTGTGGTAGTGATTCTATTATTATATATATAAGGCTGACTATATAAATATATATATATATATATATATAGTTAGCCTTATATATATAATAATAGAATCACTACCATATATATATATATATATATATATATATATATATATATATATATATATATATATATATAAGTTGCTTTTTGTGTGTTATAGAAATGGATATATTAACGGAACATTTATATAAGTTTCAATAAGATTTCACAGAATCTAAAGTACCATTTGAAGTTTTCCTTTAACTCAAGCTGGGGGTAACTAGGAGCAATTATCGGTTACGTCTATAAAATAACTAAAATATACAAGAATGAAAAAAAAAATTCATTTTTTAAATAGATTTTCTTCGTTTCATACAACAGAAATAAAATTAAACAGATAATGTGTCAGCGAAAAATATATTTTAAAAAGGTTTAAACATTTAAATAGGTATCTGTTGGAAGTGTCTAACATTAGCTTTAAGAACACAGACCACAAAATACAATTCACAATCGAACACCCTAAGACATCCGGATCCCTCTCACGGCTAGACTTCACGCTCTGCATCACCGACGAAGGGCTCATTCATACCAAATTCTACAAGAAAGCTGCCTGCAGAGATATCTTCGTAAACTATAAATCGGCCCTCCCTACCAAAGCCAAAATAGGATATGATGTGAACGAAGTAAACCGCATCCGTAGCAAATGTACTACGGAAACCGACAAGACATCCTCTGTTAGACACTTCCAACAGATACTCGAGCGGAATGGATACCCTAAAAACATCAGACACTACAATAAGACATCTAGAAAACACCCAAAACAAACTCCCTCTAACACATGCTTCCTTAAAATACCACACTTTAGCGATAGAATAACCTCGGCCATCCGCAAAGCCATCCACAAAGAACACTTAGACATTAACTCACACACTCCGGACCTACACTAAGACAACACCTATCTAAACCTAGAACACCTTTCAACACGAACCCTTGCACCCTAGCAAAATGCCCCATCAACAACACAGGTTTATGCAACCGCACATATGCTATATACCAGATACAATGTGCGGTCTGCAATGAATTCTACATCGGAAGTACAGTGAGACCTTTGCATATACGAATTTAAGAACACGTAACCACCAAGGCATCATCCTTCCAAAAACATATAACACATGGCCACAACTCCACCAAAGACATACGAGTCAAGATACTAGCTAGCGAAAGAGACCAGGGCAATCTCAGACTTAAAGAATCAATATTAATTAGAAAGCTATCCCCTAAATTGAACAACAGAACCGAGCTAAACTCCAACTTCTTAATATAACCACACACGACAAGCACCATCATACACATTATACTAACAAACATCTATGATACTATGCGGACATACTATTAACGATAACAACACTAAATGAAGTTAGTTAGGCCCATATTATTAGCCCAATTACTGACATTGGTGCACACACAGCCACTTGCACCTGCTGCTAACTCGGACACGTGGTTGCACTTGTTGCCCGCCTTACATATTAACTAGAAATCCCGACCATTATATACCACGACTGCACATAACAAAATCTAATAATATAGATAAATAATAATATAGAATCGAACAAAAAAAAATAAAGAAATAAAATAAAGAAATTAATAAATAAATAAAATAAAAATGTATGCATGTATGTATTTTACATATACGTATATATATATACATATATACACCAACACACACACACACACACACACACACACACACACACATATATATATACCAATGGCTCTATTAACGACGCCCCATTCCCATGCCCAGGATTCCTCACCCACCCAATCACATCTGCTACTACACACACACGGTAAACAAATTTATAGAACGAAATTAATTAAAACTCTAAAGGGACATAACTCCCACAAACAAAGCTTGACTCACACGAGTTATCCAGCCTCTACCACCGAGATAATGATTATTCAGTATATTATTAACAAAACAAACAACAACATTATATATAAAAAAAAATAAAAAAATAAATTACTCAGTATATTTACTAACAAAACAAACAGCAACGGTTAAAAATAGTAAATAATAAATTATATAAAAAAAATTAAAAAAATAAATAAACAAACCTCTGCGGACCTATATAAACAAACCAGCATTTTCGGCCCCGGCTTTTGGCAAAAAAACACACTCCAACGAGTGGTAGTATTTATTTTATTTCTGAGGATGAGGGATACCCTCGAAAATTAAAAAAATAATAATGAAAAGGACACACTCCAACCTAACACCACGGTCAACGATACACAGGTAAATAAAAAAAATTTTTTTGAAAATTATTGAATTTTTAATATTGTCACTTTGTTTTTACGATTCCACGTGTCGTATGTGTCACTTTAACAACGCATTGTTATCGCCTCCAAAATATTATTCTTACACTACACACAATGCTCCAAGCGAACTACAGCATTCTTCTCATATATATATATATATATATATATATATATATATATATATATATATATGTATATATATATATATCTTTCTTTCTTTCTCTCTTTTCTTTCTTTCTTTCTTTCTTCCTTCCTTCTCGTTCTTCACTTCTAAATATAGAATCTCTTACTTAACGGCTTTTTCTGATCTAAGCGTCCCATCGGCCCTCCATTTCAAAATTCTGTGTACATAGCGTTGCATAACGGTTATAAGTGTTTTTTGAAGAAATTCCATCATTTACTATTTCAGACTATGCAGAAGAAGACGGAATCGGGAATTTAAACCCGTTTCTTGTCAAAAACCACTGGTCCATGTCTGATTAAAATCTGTATTTAAAAATTAAAACAAATTAAATATATATATATATATATATAAGTTTATTTTTTCAAACGTTTTTCTATTTTTCATTTTCAAAATATTTATCTCTAATAATGACTATTCTATTGTTATTGGCCAATCCTTATGACAATAAGAACGATATCTTTGGAAAAATATGACTTAAAAGTTAATTTGTTTGAAAACTTGATGAGTTAATAAACTTTTAAATTTTGCACATTCTATCTATTTCATCACTTCATTATAAGATATATATATATATATATATATATATATATATATATATATATATATATATACAAGACGTACCCGTCCATACCTATCTATCCCACATATATAATAATATAATTACTACCACACACACAGATATAAAAACTTATCCGCGAATTATATATATATATATATATATATATATATATATATATATATATATATATATATATATATATATATATAATGATAACCAGATAGACCACCGCGACCTTGATTGAATAAGAAACATCTTAGTCCATGTTCTTCCACTCTAATTTTCCCTTCGTTCCCACTTTGCACTGTCCTTGAATAAGACGGCCTGATTGTTCCTATTTTTCATTAAGAAACCACCAGTCTTACAAGCGCGTCTGATGATTCTCGCCATGGCGAATAGGAAATAAATTATAACGTGAAATGACTAGATTGTTGGCTTTAATAATTTTTTCAAACTTCTATTATTGCTCTGTTTTTACATTGAGCTCTCCGACTCAAGATTTCCTACGGAAATTCCTTCTCTCTCTCTCTCTCTCTCTCTCTCTCTCTCTCTCTCTCTATATATATATATATATATATATATATATATATATATATATATATATATATATATATATATCTGTCTCTCTCTATCTATTTATCTACCTACCTATCTCTCTCTATATATATATATATTTGTGTGTGTGATAATGAAATTAGTTTTTCTTTAACACTTACTGCAGTTTCACGGTCTCACCGATCATCAGAAGTGTGTTTGTAGCTGATATCAATCTTAAAGACCAGACCGAGAAAAAGAGCAGCACTGATGCAACTGTCCGATTTATGTATATATTATTATCTGTTAATTATTTGCATACTAATGTGCAATTGTTTTTCATTCAAAAGTTTTTATCGCCAAAGCTATGGAACAATTTATATTGCACACAAGGATAAAGTATTCTTTTTAATTAATCTGGGCTTACAAAGAAATCATTTGTTTGTTTCTGCATTTAGCTATAAATTCTTGTTTTTATGCAATAAATTAATTTGTTTTTTGTGTTTTATTTTTTTATATTTCCTCTAAATATAATTTACAGTTTCTAGAAATGTATATTGCCGAGGGAAGATAATAATTTTCAGATTGCGCAGTTGATATTAGAGTTAATATTTTAAAAAGTTTTTTGTCTTCATATATTTAAACAATATTGCACTCTTTCTGTAATTTCCATACCTGAATATCAATATACTTACACTTACAATTATTTTCTGTGGCCACTATATATACTTTTTAAATTGCTGATATTATTATTATTATTATTATTATTATTATTATTATTATTATTATTATTATTATTATTATTATTATTTACTCACTAGGAGTTATCACACTGGTCATCGTCAGTGATCACCCACTGCCAACAACATGTGGTATTCCCTGGAGTCTGAGTGACAACAAGTCTCCTCAGACTTCCAGTATGCTCCACCTCTTTTCGTTCATCACCGCTGATGACCTTGCGGTATCGCAACAGCCACCTACCATCGATTTCACGGTGATAAGGGCCATTGGTCTCCTCTGGGGCCCCGGGTGGCAACAAGCCTATTATTATTATTATTATTATTATTATTATTATTATTATTATTATTATTATTATTATTATTATTATTATTATTATTATTATTATTATTATTATTATTATTATTATTATTATTATTATTATTATTATTATTATTATTATTATTATTATTATTATTATTATTATTATTATTATTATTATTATTATTATTATTATTATTATTATTATTATTATTATTATTATTATTATTATTATTATTATTATTATTATTATTATTATTATTATTATTATTATTATTATTATTATTATTATTATTATTATTATTATTATTATTATTATTATTATTATTATTATTATTATTATTATTATTATTATTATTATTATTATTATTATTATTATTATTATTATTATTATTATTATTATTATTATTATTATTATTATTATTATTATTATTATTATTATTATTATTATTATTATTATTATTATTATTATTATTATTATTATTATTATTATTATTATTATTATTATTATTATTATTATTATTATTATTATTATTATTATTATTATTATTATTATTATTATTATTATTATTATTATTATTATTATTATTATTATTATTATTATTATTATTATTATTATTATTATTATTATTATTATTATTATTATTATTATTATTATTATTATTATTATTATTATTATTATTATTATTATTATTATTATTATTATTATTATTATTATTATTATTATTATTATTATTATTATTATTATTATTATTATTATTATTATTATTATTATTATTATTATTATTATTATTATTATTATTATTATTATTATTATTATTATTATTATTATTATTATTATTATTATTATTATTATTATTATTATTATTATTATTATTATTATTATTATTATTATTATTATTATTATTATTATTATTATTATTATTATTATTATTATTATTATTATTATTATTATTATTATTATTATTATTATTATTATTATTATTATTATTATTATTATTATTATTATTATTATTATTATTATTATTATTATTATTATTATTATTATTATTATTATTATTATTATTATTATTATTATTATTATTATTATTATTATTATTATTATTATTATTATTATTATTATAATAATAATAATAATAATAATAATAATAATAATAATAATAATAATAATAATAATAATAATAATAATAATAATAATAATAATAATAATAATAATAATATTATTTTTTTTTTTTTTTTTTTTTTTTTTACTGTTGTTTCTTTTTATATTGAATTAGCTGTTAAACATTTATTCATTAACTGTCAATCATTTTTTGTACAATTCCATAATCATGCTCAGTGCACACATACGCATTTGACCTACTTTCGTGAGTCTTGCGCAAACATGCGTCATGTTAGGGTTAGGCTGTACAAAATGAAGTATAAACGCCACAATGGAAGACATCGTGGAATAGTGGTAATCTATATGTGTGAGTGTATGTGAAGTAGAATGAATGGATTCCATCCTCTTAAATAATAATAACACATTTATTACTACAAACCGCATTTTGTCTGTTTTGTGGCGGGAATATTTTGAGAGTGGCGGGACTTTTCTGCAAAAGATCAGATATGAATAACTTAAAGTATAATTGTCCAGATTATGACCCGAGTTAAAGTCGATCTAGCGTCGGTAGTTTCCGAATGTATATGTAGACGGCCGGAAAATGCCAAATCAAAAGTCGGTTGCCTGCGTCAAAGAAAATCAAAAAATAAGGCTGGAGGTACAATTAAAAACATTTTTTTAATAAAAATATCACTGAAGAACAAATGTTAAAACGGTGTTACGGTTACGGTTAGGGTTGGAGTCAATGTTAGGGTTCGTTAAAATTTATTATCGCTTTGATCAATTTTTATTTCCAATCAGTGAATTTCACGATTCAATTAATTAAAATGTAAACGTGTCTTCGACTTATTTTCTCGCATTATAATTAGATAAGCACTTCAGCATTTTCCGGCCGTCTACGTAAACATTCGGAAACTACCGACGCCAAGTCGATTTCACCTTAGGTCCAAATCTGGACAAGTACCAACTTGTTAATAAAATTACAAGATTTGGCATTTAGTAATGCGAAAATGCTTTATATGCCGTAGAACAAAACAACGAACCGAATCATGACCATTATTCACTTATTTGTAACGTTTATTGGGAGTAGCACCGTAGCTCATATTGAATTTACCTATCGACTCTTTCAGCCAATCAGAGAATTCAAGCGCATACGATAAAAACGTAAATACACAGATTTCTTTCTATTTCCTTATTTTTATTACAGAGACAACAGACGTGCGTACAACATGGTGCAGTCTTTCGCTTTTGGGAGTCGAAGGGCCCCGTCAGGCGAACGAGAGACTTTCATAGAATTCTAAACACAGCGCACGGCGAAGCACAGACACACCGCTCAACGAACGCACATGTACACACGTGCTTTTAAACGCACACCCTCTCTCACTAACAAAACAAAGGCACGCTAGTTACCCACACGTAAACGCACATGGCGCCAACCGAAATGAAAACGCGTAATTCTATAAATAACAAAATTAGAATGCTAACACACACATCTTTATGCCTAGTCATTTACACAGATACAACCGTACATGGCGCTAGACAGAAACACTTGTGTAATCAATTTCTCTTTACACAAATCAACTCCTTATCAGCCGTGACCTTTCTGCTGAGAGCAAAGTGTAGTATCTGTTCTGATACTACAGTTCATCTTTCTGTTCGAGAATAGTGAAGAAGAAATCCTTCTAGACTTCCAATTTAGAGTGCGACCTTGTGTCTAACTTTGCTCTCGGGGGATGCAAGTAAATGTGCCTTGAACACTTTTAACTCATTCTTTACGAACTTTATCTTTCATTGTCTTAACAAGTTTTCGAGTAAAATTAATTTATTTTGTATGTAATGGACTTTGTCATTCTTTCATCTGATATTGCATTTCCCTCTACACTTTAAATTTGAAAAATGCCGCCATTATTGATCGGGTTGTATATATTAGCGATCAAATAATGAACACTTACGAATTGTGATTGACGTTTTTTTTTATATATTTCACTGTTCATAATATCGTAATCTATGCATTGTTGTAATATACAGTTTTAACAATCATTCTTTTTAGTGTTTTCAAATCGATAATCGATTATTGCTCATACCTATATTTGTGCAGGTAATTTAAGCTCGCTTTCTCGTAGATTTCCTTTTTGAATGTCTGTGCATATATTTATGTTATCTCTTACGATTATTATCATTCGAATGTCTGCTTTTTGCCTATTTTTACACGTGACCTAGCCAATGGCATCTCCTACTTGTCAGTGTTACTCGTGCGAGGAACAATGGGAGAAATTGAATAAAAAAATATCATTTAAATAACTGTCCGATTACAATTGCGAGCTGAAGAAGATAACTAAATTGGAGTGGATATATTTTTGAACGATCTCCAACCAGTTTTCAAGTTGTGGTGTATGCATGGAAAACAAAATGACTATCGTTTCTTTTTCATTCACGCTGGCGAATTGCTCAATATAAGGTCTGAAATATGCGTTAAATGTAAGCATGGTTACTGCTGTCATGTATAGAAAGGAAACACTTAGAGCACTTTTTCTTTCCTCGACAAAGTACAACACCGACTTCGCAATCTGGTGGGCGATGATCTCTTCTCTTCCCTACAGCCTCTTTCGCACAGAAAAAAAATGTTGATAGGCTTCTTTCTACTCTATCGTTATGTTAATGGTAGTTGCTCGACTCAGTTCTAATCTCTGCCCCTCACTCTGTCAAACATTCACAGCGAGAAACCGACTAGCTACAAGAACTCGTCTCGCTACAACCACAGCAAGAAACCTTCTTTCCTCTGTTTCTCTCCCTCTCTCTTTCTCTCTCACTCTCTCTCTCTCCCTCTCTCTCTCTCTCTCTCTCTCTCTCTCTCTATATATATATATATATATATATATATATATATATATATATATATATGCCATAAAATAAACCGAACTTCTATAAGCAAAGTTTCTTTGTTAGAAAATCTTATCTGTGGAACAAAATACCACGAGGCTGCTTCCCAGCCGACTGCAACATAGTCGTCTTCAAGTCTAATGTAAACAAATACTTGTTGTGCCGTCCTCTTGAATAATCAATTCCTCTTAATATTCTGCCCATTCCAACCATTTTTATAATCCTCTTGTAGTGGCAATCATCGTCCAACTGATAACCTCTTTAACCCTTATCCTCGAGTGGCCTCCGACCTTGATAAGACTCATTAGTAAAAAAAACAAACATTTATATTATTTTGCTCTATATCATGTTTTATGCGGTACTTCTTACCTGGCGTTCTTAATTCATCATTATACTGAAACTGAGTTAATAAACGTTTGTTTCTTTAAGTTTTTTAATATATATTTTACTCAAACAAAATACAAGCTAGAATATTCCTTAATGTTTAGATTGACCTATTTTTTAAATATATTTAAATTGTACTAATTAGCTGTAATTTCAAATTCATTTATCTTATACTAAGTGTGAGTCTATAACTCTCACTCCCTGTCAGTCTATGTCGTTTGACCCCACTCTTATTTTATACTTTATCTATCAGTCACGCTTCTCTTTCTATTCCTCTCTCTTAAAAATCTTTTAAATAATAAAAGAACAGACTTAAGCAATTTGAATAGTCCATTATAAACAAAAATGAATATCACTACAAGACGTAATTGTATTTAATTCGTAGTTGGAAAGGAAACAAGGGAAAGAAAGCTACATGTAGCGAACAGGAAATAGACAAATTTGGGATTTTGTCTTTCTAATTTTGTTTATATTTAACTGGCTTTGCAAACTCAGATTTTCCTGATTCTAACAATTTAACAGGAGCTCAATGTGTTGCCAAAGGGTCACATTTATTCTAGCTCGATTTTAAAATATATATTGGTTATATTGGGAACTTTTCTATTAATTCAATGTTTAACATTTCCATTCCATTGAGTGTTTTTATATCTATATTATTTTAAGAAATTTGAAAACCAATAACAATGTGTTTTTTTTAAATAAACACATATTTATTTAAATAACTAATTAGAACTTTCGGCATGTATTTATGCCCTTTTCAAAGCGAGACATTTTGCTTCATTTTACCGGTATTAACCCCTGGAAGCTTTGAAAGAAAGTTTGTATGTATCCGCGTCGTTGGCGCTTTTTGAATAGAGAAAGGTGGTTACATTTTTAGAAACATTGTTTTCGTATGATATTTTTTAGAAGTTTGAAAACAAATATATATCTATATATGTATACACAAATAAGTATACCTCTTTATTCATTGCGTTTAATGTTTGAAACAAGAACAACTTGTATTTGTGATAATTAAAATAGATAACAAACCACTCTGTATTCGTGTTATGAAACAAATACGATTTGAAATAATGAAATGAATAATCTTCTATATATATAAAAACAAACAACCCCGTAATTAATTTCAATTAAAACCAAAGAGTAAGTATAACTCGGTAACCATGTAGTTTTCCAACCCATGAAATTTTATCGGAAAAACGATATTCAGTATGAGGAGTTGACTCTCTCTCTCTCTCTCGCTCTCTCGCTCTCTCGCTCTCTTTATCTCTCCAGCACTTGAGGAATGCAATAACCATTAGCTTTAACACAGCTATTATCGGTAAAAATATCACGTATTTCAGACAGGACCTTCGTAGGTAAGTGGTAAAGCACCCAACTAGTACTAGCATGTAGTCGAGGTTTTGTAATCTTGCCATAGTCAGCCACGGCGAAACACGCGCCCGTAACGTTCCTAGAAATAAAGGGGGAACATAATGTATGAATTAACTCCTTCTCCAAAACTTAGGTAGCTTTAACAATAACCACTAATAACGAATTTATATATATATATATATATATATATATATATATATATATATATATATATATATATATATATTAATTCTTTAATATCACACAGAAAGTGTTTAAAATCCTATAGCTCAAAATATGATATAATAAATGAATAGAGTCCCAATTTTTAGTTTAAAACATTAAGATCAATGTTTGCTTTTTTATAGTAAACAAAAAAATGTGTAATTTAACAATTGTTTGGGTTCAATAAAATGTTTAAATAAATAGCTAAAATTATATATTACCGTGGAAATGGAAGAGTTAATTAACGTATAAATGCCAAATTCAGCGAGCATGTTAGCAGGCTGTCAAACCAAACTCAATAGGCGGGGGGTCTAGATAATTGCATTACGCTATAAATGAATGCTTGTCGTCAACCTACTTAAAGTGCTGTAAATTTACCTAAATTGACCCATATACACATGTGTTTCATGCCAAACCTGCAATCATCAGTATGGGAGGAGACACCATATATATATATATATATATATATATATATATATATATATATATATATATATATATATAAATAATGAGGAACAAACAGGCTATGGGAAATCAAAATAAAACACCACCATGCACGAATGAAATGTTTGCTGGAAACAAATCATGATCAGAAGGAGAAGCAGAGGGTCACGATACGCGCCGTAGAAAAGTTAGACTGACCAAGTCCTTGCCTATGCAACATTCAGCAGAGTAATTCGTAAACGGATAAAATTGTCCGCGGCCACTGAAGAAAAAGCGCATGGCAACAATTTGATAAATTCGTAAGCGAATTATTAAAGATGATATCAAAGGGCAACGTGGACAGAAAATTACGGACAAATCCGCCATAATATTCAGTTATACGTCAGAGAGATTCGATCATGTTGAAAGGAAGACAGAAATCAATGCCGGAATGCCTGGAACATACGGGAGTCGTATCGCAGTTATTAATAGATAGAATTACTAATAAAGGTGACTCAGTTGTATTATGGTTGGCACTATGGAGAGTGCACAGGGTTTAATCCCAAATAAGCGAGCTGAGCTGACACCAAAAATACTATCATGGATTATCATAATAACTTTCACATGAGAATCACGTCCGAAGAGACTACATGGAATTGGCATCTGTTTGGAAAGGGGTTTATAACATGTACTCTCTCAGCCACCCTTTGCTCATGAATATGGTAATAATAACCAGCAGAGGAAGAAGTGCAGGCGGCCAATTACGAGAACTGCATTGCAACAACCGCTTATACGAGACTGCATGGAAAACATGATAATTACGTCGACGTCGGTAATAAAATAAAGGTGGCTTCTGTATTGAATTGAAAAACCAATCGCGTGGCAAGAATGAGTTTTAATTGGTTAAAATTAAGATCATTAGTATTAAAGGAGGCTAGAATTGCAGATAATACTCGTTTCAGGATATCCGATGAAGACATCCCGCCATTAAGAGGGAGAGAGTTATATAACCTTTCAAAATCTTGAAACCTAGGCACTAAAAATAGACATATACGGATTATACGTCGTTGATTATTTGTTTGGGTTAGGGTTAAGAATGAAGTTCAACCAGAGTGTTAAACATAGCAACAGAAGGACTTTGTCAGAAATAACTTTTTAGAGGGGTTAATGGTGGCAAGGGTCGGCTCGCGATTCTTTCTGCGTATTTATCTGGGGATGCAAAACAAAAGACCACCAGCATCTCTCCGAGAGGAAATAGGAACTTGCTTAGAAGAAAAACGAATTTCGAAAGTGACCGGATTTCAACTAACAAGAATCATAGACGCGATCAGAAGGCAACTTAGATGAGCGGGAATTTAGCGCGCCGACATGAATAGATTAAAGATTTAATACAAGCTGTGTATGCGTGGGCTTCTATCATCCCCCAAATATCTCTTTGATTGATGACTGAGTCGCCAGCATGCCGTCTATGCGCGGCTCGACGGAGACTGCAACATATGTTGAAGAGAATTATCCGATTGTCCTTAGAGATGGCGCCACAAGCAAATATTAAAAGCAATAGAAAACACACTGCCCTTGACCATCGTTGTGTATAAAACTGACTCACATGAAGACAAAAAATTTATCAAGTCCTCGCAAAGCATACTTCAGCGAAAGGATTTAATTGGCTATGCTAGGTTCAAATCATATCAGGTCGATTCATTCTTAAACTTCTGTCAATGAAATTCTAACTGATGTACACACGTGGTGTTCATCACTCCTTTACGATTTGTCAGACCTGAAGAACAGAATGTCCTGTTTTAAAATGATAAACAACACGTATCTTGCGAGCATTGATTGTTGATTGTTGATTGTTGATTGTTTTTGCATGCAAAAGAAAATTTGATCCCAGCATGAGGCACTGAAGAGCTGTGCTACAGCGAAACAGTCCGTCTGTGGATTACTATATATATATATATATATATATATATATATAATTATTTTTTATAAATAAATATTTAATTATCCACAGAGGTAGATGTTTCATGTTCATTAACAATCATCAGTGTGGCTTATATAACTGTACCGCCGGCCAACATATCTAACCCTGGAGCCTAGTCACTATTAGTCAACTCCAATTCAATATCCTTATCCATACAGCCACTGCGACAGTCATATTAAATGTGAGCGAAATAAACCCTATGTCTTTTTTTACAAATATAGTACGTCTCAGAAAGTTTTCAATCTGCCAAGGGAGAGAACTTTATTGCTTAATTAGAAACTTTTAATATTTCTTTTTGAAGGGCTCGACATGAACGGAGCTTTAATAATAATTATTTTATATGAATAAATGTTTTGCAGTACAAAACTTATACATACTTTTAAACAAAATGGACGGAAAACTTACCTCGAGAGCTCTTTCTGGCAATATTTCGTCAGGAGACAATATATACAGGGTGGGCCAAAATAAGGGTCCTATCTTTAAATTTGAATAACTTGAATTTGAATAACTTCCACAAAATAAAAGTTAAACTCACCAAACTTTATGTGTGTGTAGACTGACCCTTCCGAGATTTTTTGAAATAAACAAAACAAATTTTAGCCGAAATACACTTCTTAAAACTTACAAAAACTAAAGTATTGTTTTTTACACTGTTTTGAGTTTTTTAAGAAAAAATAATGTTTTCTAAATGAGGGTACGTTCCTTAGGGCTAATACGGCTCATGCTTGCTTCGGAAGGGGTCCTTTACTTATTCTTAAAAAAAAAATTAAAAAATTATGAATTTTTAAAAATAGGACCCTTATTTTTGCCCACCCTGTATATATATATATATATATATATATATATATATATATATATATATATATATATATATATATATATATGTATATATATATATATATATATATATATATAACGGAAAAGTTCAAGAAAAGAGAAAATGAATTGCCGATGAGATAGATTAAGGAGTTTTAATGTACCGATTTAAAAAAAACGAAAATAATTTTTAAAGTTACTGGGCAAACATACATACATTTTTCGATATATATATATATATATATATATATATATATATATATATATATATATTAGATAAAATAGTTATCCACTGACATGTGTTTCGCCGTTTCTGCGAATCAGCAACGTGGCTGACTATGACAGGATTCGAAACCACGACCACAGAGACTATAATCAGGTGTTTTACCAGTACGCCACAATAACGACAAATCATCACGTATTTCAGACAGGCACTTCGTGGCTTACTGGTAAAGCGCCCGATTACAATATATGTGGTCGTGGTTTCAGATTCTGTCATAGTCAGCCATATATATATATATATATATATATATATATATATATATATATATATATATATATATATAAAAACACAGCTATTATCGCTAACAATAATAACGAAAACACACACACACACGCATATATATATATATATATATATATATATATATATATATATAATGATGTAAATGTATGTATGTTTGTCGATCCAATTCTTACGCATTCTCCGTCTAATGCAGACATAAAAGTTACACTAATTCAACGTACTATAAGAATTGTTTATTGCAACAACAGCATACTGGAACTTACGTGTTCCCCCTATTTTACTTCTAAAAACTGGACCGTGACTTTTGGGCCAATCAAATGTAAGGGAGATACTTCGGTCATTTAAAATACAAGCATTAAATAATGTTTCTTTTCTTTTCTATTCAGAAAACGTTTTATTTTTTTACGTATTAAAATCGGAAATTTTACTTTATGGTTCAATTTGATGAGTAAAAATATTCACCTTAAAAACTAAACAACGAATACACACCACTTTGTCGCCGAAATAGTTTGTGTTTTAGTTGGCGAAAGGAAAGCTACTTTGAGTCGGAGCAGTTTTACATTTTAAATGTTAAAAAAACTTTAATTATTGATAATATTTATTGAAACGTTTACGCACTGAAAAGACTATGTTTTAAATTATTTTTTTGTTGTAATTGGAAGCAAAAACACATTTTTCCAGTTGAGTTGAGAAGCTGAAAATGAACATTTCAGAACCTGACGGCAGACGAGTACTTGAGCTAGTTACCATATACAAATACATGAAAAACAGAGAAAAAGAGAAAACATCGCAATGTAAGATGTTAGTCGCTTCTTGTTATGTATTTTAAAGTGAAACCTTGAAAATGAACGATTACTTTGGAGGCTATTTTTGAAAGTATAAGATTTATGTGGAAATCACAATTTATCACAGAATTAGAAGAAAGCTTACAATCTCTCTTAGAAAAAATCTGTTCGCGCTGTTCTGATAAATATTATGGTTGTTGTTTTTCCGCTCGTATCTATCGTATTTACCATTCTGGATTATTCCATTGTATATCATAGCGAGACGCCATGGAATTTCCAAGATTGCTATCTTCATTAAAATAAAAGACATTGAAAGGTATAAATACTGAAGTGGACGATACAACCACATTCAACATGGTCACACTTCTCTTGTCCGCTGGCATTTTCAAGCTATACTATATTATCTCATATCTACCACCACACGTTCACAAATGGTAACTTTCCGAGGTGATTATTTTTAAAAAGTGATTTCTAATGTTATTAACAGAAGCACATAAGCTACAAAAAGCAATAATGCACATGGTATATCAGATACTTCAGCCCACAACACATTAGCGAGTTTCAGTCACCACTGACTACGGAAGGATAAATATACCGTATTAATTTACATGTTTCGTCTTTTAGAGATTTATCAGTGTGGCCTTTTCCAGCTAAGGGATCGACCTTGAGGCTCTACCTCCGGACCTTCAGTCATTACTGACTGTGAAAGTTCGACGTCCTAGCTGTCTCGGCCAACTTTAATGGTGGCATATTTATCCTGCATTATAACAATAATGCAGGATAAATATACCACCATTATTTACGATAAGCGGTGTCTGTAGAAAATTCAATTGTGTCCAGAGAAGAATTATGCACTTTAGCTAAGCGGTAACCGTATTTTTTCTACTTGAGAGTACTCTCCCCTTATAAGCAACACCTTTCTATTCAAATCTAATGAAAAATAAATTTAAAAAGAAAGAACGGTGCCATCTGTTAATATGCATTCACAAATATTAATATCTGCGTCTGGGGACGTAAATTATTTCCAATCAATATTTAATTGGCAGAATTTAATGACAGTTAGAGTTTTGGAAAAAATCATCGGATTACTATCGATTAAGTACCAAGTTTTCAAATTCTGTAGTAATATTGACAATTCAGTATGCCTAATTAGCATACATTTATTATGCCTAATTAGCATAAAAGTAAGAAAAGCCCTATATAATTATCTCTCGGAGAATAGTGTCTAGCCACAAACGAGTGCTAACCTTTTACTTCACAACATATACAATTTTTTAAACTGATTTATTCAAATTTTAGCGAGGATTCGCTTAGGTTTACTAGATAAGTTTTTGGTAAAATTTATATTTCTCGATAACTTTTTCTGTAAACTCAAAGATATATGTTATTTATTCCTTCTTTTTACTATATCAATTAAACACAAAATACATAGATTATAAAAAAATATGAAAAAGTGACTTGTAGAAATGTGAAGAGTAGTCGAGTTTACTATTCAAGTTTAACGTGAAGTGGGGTTATTTCGACTGAAGACATGAATTGGAACAAATACATAGAAGACATTGCCAAAGCTGCTGCAAAGAAGGTGTGCTCTCTATACCGTGCTAAAAAACTTCTCATGCCTGACAGTATCCTATAGCTCTACAAAGCGACCATCCGCCCATGCATGGAGTATTGGTGTTACATCTGGACTGGCTCATCATCTACTAGTCTCTTCCTCATAGAAAAATTCCACAAAAGAGTCTCTATCTGATAGGTCCCTCACTATCTACCAAGCTCCATCCCTTGTCCCATCGCCGCAGTGTTGCATCCTTGTGCTTGTTTTACAAGTACTTCAATGGAATGTGCTCCGATGAACTTGCTGCTCTAGTGCCTCCTCGGCCCAAACACACTCTACCAACCCGACAATCAGCTAAATCCCATCCATTCACTGTAGAGGTCCCCCGATGCCGGAGAGCCTTCTACTTCAATAGTTTCTTTCCTCGAGCTGTCGGCCTTTGGAACTCTCTACCTGCTTCATGTTTCCCTGACTGTACCGACATGCAGAAATTTAATACTAATGTGAACAAACATCTCGCTGCACAGCTCCCTATTCAGGATGATCCCCTAAATTTTCACCCTAATTCTCAGCAGCTCCTTACGTCTACAGTGGCAACTTGCCTTGTCTGGGGTGAACTCAGTTACAATAAAAAGACCAATCGAGAACTCAGATAGAGCTGACATTTTTCGGTTAGACTTGTATAAAAAAAACTGGAACCCCTTGCCAAAAATTGAAGTTTACTAAAAATGTATTTATAATGATGTTCGATGACCGTAAAATTTATTTAATTTAATTAAATAACAAAATAAAATCACAGAAAAGGGTACCGTTTTAAAATAATTTCGCGTACATATTAATATCAATACGAAATAAGTAAAAAAAGTAATTCATAAAAAATTAATTTTTTTGTTATTAATCATTTTTTCGCAAAAGATACATCTTTTTTTAATCTTTTTTATCTTTTTATCGCAATGGCACATTTTTATTTTTTATTTCTTGTGTGCATGGAAATCTCCGCCTGACAAGTCTAAAATGATATTGCTTAATGAGAACGAAGAACTTGGACATTTTCGATAGAAGTTTTCTATCAGCCTTCTTTATGTGTATGCGCATTCACTTTAGTTCTTGAGTTGTGCCAATTTATGCCTGGAATTTCGCATCAATACGACGCCGGATTTCTTCTGCTATTTGCAAGTGGGATGAAAAACCTTATAAAAAAACAGACTCACGTACAAACGCACAAATTAACAAGCAAGACAGCTTCCCGAATTAGACAAGGCTTCTATGTCTTCTATGTTTAGTGGAGGTGTAAGGAGATTGCCTCTACGGAGCGGGGTAGATTCTGTTTATATTAATTGTGATGAAAAGTTCATTGAACATGATTTAGGTTAAGTTTTGAATTTAGTGGAGAATGCGCTCTCGGAATTCAAATATGTTTTAACAAATATTGCGAATATCGGTTAATTTGAAAAGTAAATAAAAGTCCTTTGTGGATTGGGTAAGGAATGCACGAAGAAAACAATTTGTATAAATACTAGCCTGGGAATTAAAAAAACAACGTCAGAGCAGATTTTGTCACTGGGTAGTGAGGAGGATTACTTTCACGAGGGAAAGGCTTGGGGCCTCTATAGTATATAAAATAGAATAGTATGAGACAATAATGAGATTGACATATGAGCATTAAATAAAGTACGCTATCAGGATTCTTTTTGTGTTTCTCGAATCTTCATGTGTAAATCTACCTTAAAAACGTTAGCATATGCTCTTCCCGCAAAAAATTGTATACTCTATATTGGAGATGTTCAATGCTCGCTTATCTTCTCGGACGTGTACCCAGGCGTCATTTCCGCCGATTAGTATATCTTGTCGTTTGGCCGTGATTGATAACATGGACTCCGGGTTTTAGTTTAGAAGATTTATTTAACAACGAACATGTACAGAGATTTAGTGGTTTTCTGCACTGGAGATTGATAGATAGATATATATATATATAGAGAGAGAGACAGAGAGAGAGAGAGAGACAGAGAGAGACAGAGAGAGAGAGAGATAGAGACAGAGAGATAATTAACTACTGGGGAAGCTATTCAGACTATGTGCGCCACTAGATCGGCAGAAACAGAAAGAGACAGAAACAGTCTCAAACAGAAGTGACATCATTTCCGATTTCCCTGCTTTTTCTACCACATTTAAGTGCGTCCTCCGACCTTTTGGGTCTCTCTCTTTTTCTGTCTGTCTGTCTGTTTGTCTCTCTCTCTCTCTCTCTCTCTCTCTCTCTCTCTATATATATATATATATATATATATATATATATATATATAATGTCCCTTTACTAACTAACAGTGAGGACGATTATTCACGAGGGAGGATATGGGCCTCTACAGTATATAAAATAGCAGAGTATGAGACGAGGATGAGATCGACCCAGGAACATCAAATAAAGAACGCTATAAAAATTATTTTTGCGTTTCTCGAATTTTCATGTGTAAACCTACCTTAAAAACTTTCGCATATACCCCCCCCCCCCCGCCGCCCAAAATTTATGAGGTCAACTCTCTATAGAGGTATTGGTGGTGAAGCGAAGCGTAAAGAAGTAAATGAAAAATAAGTATTACTGAAATCGTAATTTAGGCAACAGGGAAATAATCCCACAATTCAGTTTGGTGGGTGTACTATACATTTTAAACTGAAACGTTGCACTTAAGCATAGGTTATGTTCTTGCATGTTCAGTCTATACTTCTGTAACAGCCTATCTCAATGCTTCAGCACTTTGAAGTTGCTTTCCATAAACTTATCATTGATGGAATTTTAAAAAGTTCATTTTTTGAAGCATCAATTAATTTAAAACGTAAAGAAAGAGGCAAAATGCCTTCAGAAACCATTTGTTAGGTGCGTTTTATTAAAATCAAAACAAATATTTTTATTTGGACATTTTTTTACTAATATTACACTCGAAATAACGAGACATTTTAACTGTTAGTCCACACAACATCAGGACGCCAATCTTTCATCACCACCGAGAAGAATTCTTACGTATACATAAAAATAAATAAGGTAAATACCTTATATTTGTTTAAAGCTCTGAGGATGTTCGTTATATCGAGTGAAATATTAGTAAAAAAAAGTCAAAATGAAAATGTTTATTTTGATTTTAATAAAATAATATACGCATCTAACAATTGGTTTCTGAAGGCATTTTGCCTCTTTCTTTACGTTTTTATTATTGATTATTTCCTATAAACATAAATTCAAAGAAATAGATAATAAATTAAGAACCAAGAAAAGATAACTATAATTGGACTGATTACCGGAAACTAATTAACATTTCGGAATAAATAAATAACAATAGTCGATGGATCCATCGCTGCATCTACGAGATTTGTTCCAGAGTTCTTTAGTTTCCTGAAGAATCTTAGGTAGGATAAATGTAAAATAAAAAATTATTTTTGTTTGTCTATTTTATCAATGGTAACTAATAGAACATGTTGTAACATATAGAGGCTGTTGTACGTGTTTAAGTTTCAAATTGAAATGTAATCACATTCGTTTCTTCATTGTATTTATCATTCCGGTCATATTTCAATCCCTTAATTATTTTGACAATTGCAAGTACGTTTGCAAACGTGATGATTTGTTATAAATATGCCTGGACTTTTTGCTCAATAGATATTTGCAATTCTGTATCTTCTACGGAATGGATTGCATTTTCCTAAATAAAAAAATAAAAAAAATAATATAAATCAATTTTGGGACATAGATTCCATAATGCAGTACATTCCTTTTTATTTTACATTGATTTACCGATCTTTTCTATCAAGATTCCCGAGATTTATGTAACATTCTCAAAATTGACACTGCTCACGTAAATCTCAGAGGAACGCGGATTCTTTTTAGACGTATGAGATATTTTCAAAGAGATTCTGATTTTGATTTCTTCGAAATATATTTTTTTTTTGTAATTTTCTGTCTTTGAATATTTGTTTCTTTCTCTTTATTTCTCTCTCTTTTTTTTCTCTCTCTCTCTCTCTTTCTCTCTCTTTTTCTCTCTCTTACTCTTTCTCTCACACACTCTCTCTCTCACTCTTTCACTCTCTCACACACTATCTCTCTCTTTCTCGCTCTCTCGCTCTCTCTCACACACTCACTATCTCACTCTCTCTCTCTCACACACACACTCTCTCTCTCTTACACACTCACTCTCTCACTCTATCTCTCACTCTCTATCTCACATACTCACTCTCTCTCTCACTCTCTCTCACATACACTCACTCTCTCTCTCTCACTCTCTCTCTCTCTCTCTCTCTCACTCTCTCTCTCTCTCTCTCTCGCTCTTACGTAAAAAATATATTCGTTACTCCTTTTTCCTACTTTCATTCTGTCTTTCTGTATATTTGTTTCTTTTGCTCGGACATCGCTGGACAAATTATTTTAATTTTGGGTAAATTTCCTTCTTTTTGTATTTTTTTCTTTCTTTCGTTATTTATCTTCTTGCTTTTTCTTATTGCTTTTCTTGTTTGATTATTAATTCTTCTGTTAATTTATTTCATCTTTCTTTTTCTTATTTTTTTCCTCTGTTCTTTTTCGCTCTTTTAAAAAAATATTCCTAATTTCTCGTTCTTTTCGTTACTTCTTTATTATTTAGTTTCGCTTTCATAATTTCATTCCTTTTTTCCCGTTGAATTTTCCTCGTTCTTTTTTCTAGTTTCTTTTTTCTAGTTTCTTTTTTTTCTTTCTTTTTCGAGTTCACTCTCCCATCCTTATTTCCTTCTTCCTCTTTTCGCCTTCTTTTTCTTGTTCCTCTTCCAATTTTTTCTTTCTCGTTTTTACTAGTTACTCTGCTATGCTCCCCTTTCTAGTCCTCTTCCCTAACCCTAACCTTTCCCGTTCCACCTTTTTCTTTCTTTTTTTGTTTCTCTTTTCTTTTGTTTTGAGTTTCTGTTCCCGTTCGTATTTCGTCCTACTTTTTCGCGTTCTTCTATCCATTTCTTTTTTCTACATTTAATATTTTCTCGACCAGTTCGTCTTTTCTTCTTTTTCTCTTCTCTCTCCCTATTCCCTTATATTTCTTTTCAAATTAATGTTCTCCTTCTTCCTCTTCTTCTTCTTCTCTTCTTTTTGTCTTGTTCTATTTGTTCGTACCTCTTTACTCCTTCTATTTCTAGTTCCTCTACCTATTCTCTCTATTTTCCATCGGTTTCTAGTTCATATTTCCATTTCACTTTTCTGCTTCTTTTTCGCTTTCCTTTTTTCATTCCACTTTTCTATTTCGTTCTTTTTCCCCGTTCTTCTTTACTCATTCATTATCTAATTTCTTTTCCTGTTCCTCTTTTCTTTCTTTTCTTGTTTCTTTTCCTCTTCTACTTTTCTACTCTTCTTCTCGCTCCTCTTTTCTCCTTTCTTGATGTTCTTCTTGCCGTCCTACTTCTTACCCTAATCCTAACCCTAACTCCGACTTTTCTTTCTTCATTTTCTCGTTAGTTTTATTCGTTCTTCTTTTTATTTCTTTTTGTTGAATGTTTACCATTTCATTTTTCTTTTTTTCCTTTCGTCCGGACTTTCTTTTTCCTTCTATTTGCTTAATATTTCACTCTTTCTTTATTTCTTTATTTACTTTTTCCTTCGTTTCTTTTCTCTTTCTTTTTCCAGCTCATCTTTCTACTACTCTTTTCTCCATATTATTTAATTTCTCTTCTTGTTTTTTTAATTCTCCTACTTTTTCTACTTCCTCTTCCCGTTCTCCTTTTTTCCTTCCTTTTCTATTTCTTCATCTTCATCTTCATCTTCATCTTCATCTTCATCTCCATTTCTTTTACCTTTTCTATTTACTCTTCCAGCTTCTCTTTGTCTTTTCCTTTTCTTTCCTTCCATCTTTGTTAAAATTAATTTATTTTTAGCGATTTCTCTTCTTTTCATGTCACTCTATTATTGCAATGAGATTTTGACTTAGCGGTATTTTCCTTTCTGCGTCTTTTGGCGTTTAACTTTCTATTTCTCCCGATATGAATTCACTCATTCTTATTTTTTATTTCTCTTTGTTGTATATTCCAACTTTTTTCTTTTTTCCTTTCGTTCTGTCTTTCTTTTTCTTTCGCTTTACTTCATATTTATTCGTTTATTTATTAATTCTTTTTGTCTGCTCAAATTTCCTCTTTTCTTCATTTATTTATTTTCTTTCTTTCTTTTCTCCTTCATTCGTTTCCTTTATTTCTTAATTTAATGTATTAATATTTATTTATTTCCGTTCTCTTCTTTTTCCCTTTCTATTTTCTTTTCACTTTTCCGTCTTTCATTTATTTATTCTTCTCAAATATTTTTATTTTTCAGATTTCTTTGTTGTTTTATTTACATTTTTCTTTTTCCTTTTCATTTCAGTTTGTTTTATTTTTCTTGAATTTCAATGTATTTTTTTTTTTCTTCTTTCTCTTTTTTCCTTTTCTTTTTTTATTCTCTCTTTCTTTTTCCTTCCATTTTATTTTCTCTTTTTTTCTCTTCTTTTTTATTTTTCTTTCTTTTTTTCTTTTTTATTTTCTCTTTCTTTTTCTTTCCGTTTTATTTTCTCTTTTTTTCCTTCCGGTTTGTTTATCTTCCTGTTTCTTTTTTATTTCCTTTTTCGTTTCCCATTTTTTTGTTTCCTTTATTTTTCCCTTTTATTATCTTTCACTTTCATTCAATTATGTCCTTATCCTTTCGTTAATTTTACGATATTTCCGTTTCTTTTACTCACATATCCCCTTATTTGCATGCCCTGCTTTTCTTCTTTTCTTTTTCTTTCTTTCTTTCGTTCTTTCTTTCCCTCATATCCCTCTTTTCTTCATTTATTTATTTACTTTTCCCTTTGTTTCCCTTCTCTTTTATTCATTTCTTCTTTCTTTTACCTCATATAATATATTTTCTATTTTTGTCTGTTTTCTTCTTTTTTTTTCGTTTTCCTTTCCCCTTTCTTTTTTTCCTCTTTTCTTTTTCCTTTCAGTAATTTTTATTTTAATTCAATTATGTTCTTATCTTTCTTTCATTCGTTATCCTTTCTTTTGTTCGTTATCCTTTTTTCATTCATTATTCTTACGATATTACCTTTTCTTTTACACTAATTCTCGTCTCATTTACACATTCGCGAGTTTTACCATTTTGCTAGAATCGGGTTAGTATTGATCGCCTTTTCTCACCCAACAACCGACACAATGGATACTACCTCTTTGTGTCCCTATTTCATTCACGTTTTTCCTCTCGGTTGTGTGTATTTCCTGCTAACCTTTATTCGATTTCTCATTCCATAACTGCAGTCGACGGTCGTTGCTCGCCTTTGGCCGAACAGGACTGAACGCGATATTTACAAACTATAACACCGTTCAATATTTGTAAGGGCAAAGAAGTTAGGTTTGAACAAGCCACAATAGACACAAATAGGACAAAAAATAATTGAAAAGCGTCTTAGGTTTACTTTCTCTACGAAAGGTGACCAAATGTTTTCCGTGTATAAACATTCTTCTCATGATATACATCGCACAAACTTTTCAAGCGTTAATGTAAATATATATATAGAAAGGGAGAGTGTGAGAGCATCTTGGTTGACCAAGGACTACTTTTTTTCTTACTGGATTGTGAAACGCGCGTAAGACAGAATAAAAAATATATAGGCATTCGCTGAAATAAAGAAATAAGAAAATAAATAAAAAATATGATTTTGGACTAGCTTTTTTGTTTATTGGAATGCTACCAAACAGTATATATATATATATATATGTATATATATACAAATTATTTATTTAAAAAGTATACGCTACATATTTCAGAGGCGTACTGCGGTTTCATTCAGATGGACTGACTTTTTAACTTTTAAAAGTCGTCTATAGCCCATACGAAATCTTCAGCGTCTCGGAATGAAAACAACAGAGAGAAATGGCGTTTTCATTCACCGTTAAACGGTGCATTGTTGAAGCGTCCTTTTTGAGAAAAAGTACCGAAGCAAGAAGTCAGGGTTATATATTAATATATGGGTCTTCATCGTAATTTGATCTCATTTAACTAATTTAATTATTGATGATGGGGGTTGTCTGCTTCACCGCTTCTCAGGTGTGTTTATTTTTATGGTGATAACTTGTGAGTAGTTTATTTGTCGGTAAATGGGTTAGATTCTGGGAGGGATTTATTAAGTGTTTTATTTAATTTTTACTTATTTTTTATTTGTTTATTAATTTATAGTTTTTTTAAGTATATTTATGGGAGTCTATATTTGAGTGGATTAATTGCTATGCGGTGGCTGGATGTTGAAGGAGGGTATATCTTTATCAGTGAAAGGGTTTATCTAAGGGATATCGAAATGTCTTAACTATCATTGCAATATGCATTCGTATCGGATTCTTGTATTTAGTTAATTCAGATAGCTTTATCTAATAATGTGTATGTATATACATGTTTATATATAAGCTAACACTTACTGGCGTATACTTCCATTGGGACTCCTCTTGTCCCCCCCCCAACAAAAAAAAGAAAGAGAAATCCAATAAGGTATTTGCTTTACCGTGTTTTAATGATTTGCTCTCAATCCCTGATAGATTTGGAGATTAAGTTTATCAAAGAGGTTCTTATTAATTACCCTGTAAATATTGTTAGTTCAAACATCGCAGTCAAGATCGCCCATGTTCATAAGCTGAGACCTTTTTGTCCTTCAAAGTGTCCGACGTACCTCAGGTTACCTTGGTTAGGTAATGTTAGCATGCAATTTGCTAACCAAATTTCTTCAGCTGAACGTCGCCGTTATCAAACTCTAGAATCGTTTTTTTCTGCTCAACTTTTATTAAGATCCGTGCGCGAGGATATTCTCCCACCCCACCATATGAGTAATATATTTTATAAATTTAAATAGCGGTGCGATACCGAATATGTGGATAGGAAGGTGCAAAGGTTTGAATCCAGAATCAAACAACACATCTCCCGTGCAATACGCCAAGGCTGACTAAACAGTTAAAATCGTTAAGTTAACACACCCGTGTCATTTATAGCCCAACACCTCATAAATAAATGTACGTCGGTTAAAACCAGTGAACGTTTCTCTATGATAAGTAGATCACATTCCTTGTTCAATCTTAAAGTCCTGGAAATAATTTATATTTAGTTATTAAAACCCTCCTTATATAAGCAAAAGATGGGTCTCCTGGGTCTTAATGTGAACAACTTGTGACCCCCACTTTTTTCTCCCAAACTTGTCACTCGTCTTCATTTCACTATGCTATTTCACTTTTTAATTGCAGTATATTAACTTCCTTTTCACAATATTTTCTCTGGCGAGTGTGGCGGAACTCCGGCTAAGTAGATTAATGTAATTATCACATTTTCTCTGTTTTTTACCATTTCTTTAATCCCCTCCAAATGGCATGCATGCTCTTATTACTAGCCGTAATATATATATATATATATATATATATATATATGTGTGCATTTAAATTTAAATCAATTAGAAAACTTCTTTCGTTAACTACACACATCTATCATGAATTTGTTTAAATATAACAGCTCGACATTCCATCATATGATGTGATAGAGCTAAGTATAGATAGATAGATAGATAGATATGTATTTATTTAGATTTAAATTATATTCAAATGATATACGAAATAAAGATGAGACACAATGGTATCCAAGTCTTTAACACAATTTTCCAGGCGATTTTTTTTTATTTTCAGCTATACAATATAACATAATTTGTTGAACAGCGTCTGTTGAAGATACTTTGTTCTAGGACATGGTTGTTGTTTTGTTAAGCGAAACAATGTAGATGCTCAAAAAATCCCTTTCTGAAAGAACGACGCTGTTTAAACAACTTTTGTATCATATTGTATAACTGAAAATAAACATCGTTTGGAAAGAGCTGTAAACGACTTGGAAACCATGATGCGTACTATTTATTTGTAATATTATTTGAAAATAATTTAAATCTTTAAAATACGTATACAGACATATGTGTGTGCATAATAAACACATAATTACATTTAAATACAGAAGTAGCACAACACTCTTTAAATATATATGGGAACGAAAAAACGACTATTAGCTCTGCTATAAATCGGGAAATCTTAAAATTAGTTCCTTTATTCAATATACATAAAAGAAACTTTAAATTATGCTTAAACGAAAAATATCTAATTATAAACTTAAATAACCAAATCAGTTTATTAAACAAAAAACAAGAATTCATAGCTAAATGCAGACACATAAACAAATACTTGCGTTTCTATTTAAGCTCAGATTAAGTAACGAAAAATCGTCCAAATTATTAACAATCTATTTTAAATATAGAGCAATAAAAAACAATTGTAATTTGGTATACAACCATTTAACAATTAATATATAAACAAAAGTTAGACAAATAAGTATTGGATAATAATAAAATAATAATCCAATAATAATATAGAATATACATAAATAAATAAACGTCCAAATTATTAACAGTGACCTTTAAATATAGAACAAGAGAAAATAATTGTCCGTTTGTTTATAGCTATTTAAAAATTTATATATCAACAAAGTAAAGAAATTAGAATTGTAGAATAGAACCATTAACCATCGAATAATAAAAAATATAAAATAAATAAAATAGATAAAAAATAATTTAAAAATAAATTAAAACGTCCGAATTATTATCAATCAATATTGAATATAGAGTTATCAATTAAAATATGAAACAAAAGTTAATAACTGAGACTTGTCGAATAAACATATCTTACATTTAGTAGAATAACAGTAAGTATTTTTTTAAATGTTAATCAATAACTATACGAATTTAAATATAAGTTAAAATATAAATAAAACAATAAATTAAAAATAAATCAATAAACATGAGTAGATAACTCTCATATATTTTACCGGCCGCCATCTTGTTTTATACCAAAACATATGACGCGTCGTTTCTGATAATCGGTAATACAGCGATACTGCAGTAAAGTGTTAAATCTAAGTGCATGTTATTCACCATTATATATAGCAACGTAATGTATCCATGTGATAATACGCTAAGTTATTTCGCGATCGTGCGTACATTCTCACTTTTCATGCCCATTTATTTTAATGAGATCGTCCGATTGTTAAAGGTAAAATGCGAAGCAAAAAAGTATTTGAAAATAACATATCTGTAATTTGATTGGCGCCCACCCTTTCTTCTACTCTGCACCCTCTCGTTCACAGACGTAATGTTGCTAGTTTCAGTCTTTTCTATAAATACTATTATGGAATGTGTTCTTCTGAATTGTGTGATCTATTCGATGCTTCCTTTGTTCTAGCTAGTTTGACTAGTTGGTCTAGTGGTCTTCATCAATTCGTTGTTTTGATACCTTATTGTAATACAGCTTCCTATTCCAGTAGCTTCTTTCCAAGAACTGCATGCTTGTGGAACTCTCTTCTTGCTGACTGTTTTCTTTCTATCTATAGCCTTGGTCTTTTCAATACTGAGGCCAATAGGCACCTCATGTCTTTGTGATAATCATCTTTCGTTCTTGTTAGCTCTTTACATAAAGTAGCTTCATGCCTTGTCTGGAGTTATTTCCATAAAAAAAATGAATTGTTCCAAGATCGAATTCTGTCGTTCCGTTGTATCTTTAAAAACATACTATTTGCATCTTTTTACTTTAATGGCAGTTCAATACGCATCTAAGTTCGTTCGTTTAATTATTTAAATGTAAGCTTATAAAATAATTATTTTTACGGAAGAAGAAAAATGCAATATTTCTGTATATTATTAAACCTTAAACACATGTATTATTTTAAAAGATATATTAAGATTAACAGTAAATTATACCAATAAATGGGATAGGAGGTTGCTGTGATTACATGATTAACGACGAGGGCTAGCGACCTGGGTGTGCTAACTTCGAACCCAGTCGGTTTCAGAGCATCACATTCACTTATGGATGTGGACAACCTTCACTAGATCTTTCCTATTCTAAAAAAGAGAATCGTGCTAAAAAATGCCAACAACAAAGTCAAGCCAGTCAAAAAAGTTAGACCACGCTAATTCATACGAATTTATTTTTATACGGGTAGATGAAAGAAAACACCCGTGAAATTTCCATGGGGCCCCGCTATTTAAACCCTATTATGAGTACATTCTCCAGCTAATTTTCAAATGTATTAATAAACATTTACTCAGGTAACGATGGTGTTACTGTTTAATTTAAATTATTTAAAATATTTATATGATAATATGCTGAGGTATTTCGTGTTCGTACGTCCGTTATCACCTTTCACGCCAATTTTTTTTAAAAAATGAAATCGTCTGATTGCCAAATGCAAAAAAAAACGTAATTGCAAATGAACTGATGTTGTTATGGTAAAGGTTCTAACTTTACCCATTTAAAAATGAATTGTTCCAAAATTATATTCTCTCGTCCCGTTTTAAATATGAAAACCAACTATTTACATCTTTTTACTTTATTGTAGGTTTAATCCACATCTAAGTGTGACAATTTTAAATAAAAATAGATAAAAATGAGTCATATTCGTTTTATTTATTTAAGTTTTAGCTGACGATGATAATTATTTTTACGGAAGAAGAAATATACAATATTTTTATGTGTATTATTAAACCTTAAATACATGTATTATTTCAATAGGTATGTTAGGATTAACAATTAATGATATCAATAAATGAGAGGTGGCGATGGTGAAATGATTAACAACGCGGACCGGAGACCTGAATGTGCTAAGTTCGAATCTAGTCGTTTCCATAGCATAACTTCAACTTATGGATGTTGGCAACCTTCACCAGGTTCCTTCTGTAAGTGCCCAATACTTAAAAGGGGAATGGGTGAAACAAATGCCAATAATAGAATCAAACCGGTCAAAAAAGTCGGACCATGCTGACCCACACGAATTTATTTTTATACGGGTAGATTAAAGACGACACCCGCGGAATTTCCATGAGTCCCCACTTTGTAAAACCTATTATCAGTACATTCTCCATCACTTATTTCCAAAGAGCTCAATACAATGTAGAGATTTATAATCATGAATATAGAAGTTCAGATTGCTACACAAATATAATCGTTTCTCCGTTATTTACTCGGGGAATTTATTATCCACGTGTTAAAAATATTATTTATTTTATTATTTTTAAGCCTGATCTGTCCTCCCTTCAAAAATTCTGTTTTTATTTCCGTATATTTCTCATTTGTATTCTTATTTTTTTATGTGTGCACTTATCCACATTTGTCAATAACTTGTAGCGTGTATCCTGGCTTGGATAGGATATACACGACAGTCGCGTCTTTGAAAATGTATCAAGAGTGAAGCTGAAAATTAAAAAAGGTTATATGTGTTGAGATGGGAAAGATAGCAAGAAAGGTTCATGTTGAGAAAGATTGGGAATAGGTCAGCATTTAGCAAGTGCTAAATTTACCGAAAGTGTGTTGTGAATGAAACAGCGAAAACCATGCCTAACGGACAACACATATTTATATATTTACAAATTTATAGCGGTGTGAAAGATACTTTTACTGAGTTAATTGTTTGTTAGAAAAGTTAAAATTTCTCGTGTGTGTAGAATGTTCGTAGTGTGTAAGAAGAAACGAATGTTAGAAGTGTGTATGTCTATATATTTGTTTTCTGTCAGTGTGAATATGTATGTCAGTGTGAATATGTATGCGTATGTGAGTTCAGGAGACATTGTGCAGATGCGCCCGTTGTCAGTCTATGAATGTATCTGTTAGTTGAGTGGAGTAATCGTTTGCTTTCTTTGGCCTCAAACGTCAGAAGTAGGAGTGAGTCATAATGTCGTGCTCGCTGGGTGTTTTGTCTCAGGCTAAATGAACTCTCCAGATTTTTACTTGTCGCGTCATAGTTTTTTTTTTAAATCAGAAATTGGTATTTCACACCGGATCGTTAAGTTTATCGTTTCGAACGAGAGGGAATCATTTTGACAATTGTAGAATGCATACCTTTTAGGTGAAATCATGTTTTTTCATTATTTCGGAAGCGGGCGTAGCTTTTCTACTTGATAGAGAAAGGGGAAATGAAAGAGTAAGCTAAAAGATCGGAGAAATAAAGAGAGTAGCTTATGGAACAATCCATCCCATATCATCCAGCCTGGCACCATCACCCTCAATTTTTTTTCTCATAGACACCCTATAAAATCTGACTCAAAACTAAGATAAATCTGCAAGTTTTACTAGATTAGAACAGGGGAACCCAATTTTTCAGATTGACGAAATTCGTTCAGAAATAAGAAATTTGGGCATCGCGAACCCCTATTTTGGGATCCAGGCCATTTTTGTTTACCACAAAATGAGACTTTTGAGTCACTGAAATTCAATGACTACATCACTTGCTGTTTTGATGGATTTTGGTGGCTGGCATTAGTTGAAGTAGTGAACAAGGAACAAAAAAAACATCACATGCAAATTTCTTCATCCACATAGACTATCAGGTCAATTTCTCTGGCCTTGTGTTGATGCTAGAGGGTACGTACTGTTAAAAAACAATGGCATCATGAAAACCCAGATGTCTACAACGTAAGTAAATGGAAGAACATATTTCATCACTGAAGAGGAAAATAACAAAACCCAGAACTACTTTGAGAGATTAAGTGTTTAGACGGTGCAATTCTATTTTTTGCTTTTGATAATTTTTACGTATATTTCAAGACGTATCTCATAAAAGTTTCAAATTTCTCCGGGGGATTTGTGAGGATACGGCAAAGATTAAAGTAATGAATGATATCTATGCACTTCTCCAGCCTATCTTCGATATTTCGAACCATTAATTAATGGGTATATTGTTTCTGTGCGCAAACAACTCGTCATAGTGTTAACTGTACGTCTCACGTTTTTCTTATTTTTACGGCTAAATTTTACGAAGAATGTCCAAATTAAAGGAAAAATATTGCTAGAATACTAAAAATGCCAAGAGATGCTTTGGGATTGTATAAAGATTTCATCTTATATCATTTTAAAAATCTAAAAGATATTTCCGGTAAAGCATTACAGTTATCAATTTTCAGACTCTGGATCGTTGACCCGAATGGTCTCTTGAAAAAGTGCTGCAAATTGGTTAAAATTTTCTGACTTTCTAACCATGTTTTTTTTATTCATCGCCCTCAGAACTTACCTGAGTAGATTTACACCTCCAAAAATCAAGATTTTCTAAAATGGCTGGAGTCCAAAATAGGCGATCGCAATGCCAACATTTCTTATTTCTGAACGAATTTCGTCTGTCTAAAAAATTGGGTTCCTCTACTCCAATATTGATGAAAGTGTAGATTATCTTAGTTTCAAGACAAGTTTTATGAGATGTTCATGAGAAGAAAAAAAATAGGGGGTGGTGTCAGGGCTGGATGACATTGTACGTTCGTTTATATCGTATCTCTGCTTTGCCACATACTCAATTATCCACCGATCGTTTGAGATCGTAAAGTGGCAGACTTATTTTAGTATTTCGATCATCGAATCTGATTGTTAATAACACGATTGTCTCTTTTCATGTGAATTATTGAAAGGATTCCCGTGTCGCAATAAAGTTGGTATAGATCTTAATCACGTCAAAATATGAAGATAAGTTTGACATTTTACGATCTAGAACAATCGGTGAATAATTGAGTCATCGCCAAATATGAATAAGAATCAAAATAAAAAATATAAAATAAAAATAGAAATGAGAATATACAAAATAAAACATAAAAGTTTATTTAGAAAGAAAAGATTGGAGAAGTGATAAACACTGACATTTCTTTCTTCTCGCGGAGAGCAACTTATGTGAGGTGGTTGGGTCACACGATGACCAATCAGACTCCTCGGCGTATTAATTTCAACTGGAACTTTGAAAGACAACTTCCTGACTCTTTGGAATTTACACAGCCGTCACAAAGAGCTTCTTAGCACCAACGAAGAAAAACTCTTCTCTCTCGCCTTGACTAACTTGACCTCGAGCAAAGCTATCCTCGACTGGAAGACATACAGCTTGAAGACTTCCGGCGGCCAACCTTTCTTACTTTATAACTTTCTTCACTGTGACACTGTTTTAACTTTCGGTAACCTACACCCAACGGTGTAGGTCACTCAAATAGTTATATTATTCATTATTTATAGAAGGGATTTTTTTCCTTTTATTTGACGACCCTTTTGTTACACACTATTATAAGAGTTGGTCTTACCGTCCATGTAAAGATAAGCTCCTATAAGGTCGGACCTACAAAGGATGAAATATATAATTCCAACATTAAAAGAAATTCAGTGACTTGAAGAAAACCATGGATAGAAACACGATTATATTGGTGTATTGACTCATAATTCTATGTTATATATATATATATATATATATATATATATATATATATATATATATATATATATATATATATATATATTACATATATATATATATAATTATTTATAATGAATACTTTTTAATATCCACATACATATATATGTTTAATCTTAACCAAGACTCATCAGTGTGGCTATATATAACTGTACTATCGATCGTAGGATTCGAATGGCGGATTAAAGTCACCTTTGGGTTTCGAACCGACGCCTTTATTCCCGTGGCCGCTTACACAGCTATCCGACGGAAAAGGGAAATATGTATTTAATAAACATAGTAATCTTCCTAAGAGTTTTCATTCCCTCTAAAATGATTGCATTTTTCAATATTACTTTAGTAAGAAGCTTTTAATATTTCCTTTACAGAGTGCTCGTCCTTGAAACGAGCTTCAAATAAGCTATATAATGTCTCTGTCGTATATCTAACGTCATATCCGACTAAATTTTATCGATTTCGTTTCTCACGAATTTTAGTTTATCTAAAAAAGGTCAAATGTTTGAACCCTCTGTGATCCATTGTCGGAAATGTTTCCTGTTTACAACATCATGCCAGGTTTATCTAAGTAAATAGTAGAAGGTAAACAGTGGACTTTGAGTTTACTTTCAGCAGTCTCCTAACTCTCACTTCCCTTATTTTGTCCTTTCGTCCTCACATTCCATGATTGATGTTTCTGACAAGGGGGGGGGGATGAATTGCTTTTTTTCTGGGTTGGAATCTATCTATCTAACACTTATGTTGGTTAGGTTGTTTTACCTGAAAGTGGTATTTTTAGTTCCTTAAATCAAGTGGCTTCGTGCCTTGTCTGAGGCGATTTCCATGAAAAGAAAAAAAAAATATTTTCGCTAATATTTGTAATAAGAAATTAGCCTTGAACAGGACATTATAATTTTTATCTTTTAAATTTCTAAAATAAAGTAATACGTCATCTTTACTGTTTATGGATGTACGGCGTGAACAAATACCATATGATGTTATTGTAAAAAACAACTTAATACCAAAGTAATACGATCATTTGATAGCTCATAAAATGTTACGCGATAAAAGCTGCACTTGCTGTTAGTATATGTTTTTGGTTTCGATTGCATTCCTGATAAGTGATAATTTAATCCGAGTGACGCCAGATGGAATCCAAGGAAAATTTAAATGATGTCATTAAATTCCTGGAAACATTTAATCAATATTGAAACTAATTTGAGCTTATAAATTGTTAACATATCAATTTCTATGGCAAGCAAACAAGCGAACTTTCTATTATTTAAATCATACTTTTCATACACATATAAAATATCATATATATATATATATATAAATATATATATATATATATATATATATATATATATATTTATATATATATATATATGTATATATATATATATATAGAGAGAGAGAGAGAGGGGGTGAGAATAAGGCACAGACAGCTGTTTCGTTTCGCGACTCATCAATGTGGCTAGATATAACGAGCGCGTCAACCCTCAAATTCGAAAACCGCACCCCAGGCAACTACCACCTGTGACAACTAGTGTCGAATATTATTAGTGCTAACGAATCGTTATCGCAACTGACAAAAAATATGTCGTTTTAAATGAGTTTATGCATTTATTTACAAATTTTAAGATAATGATAACCGAAAATGCTCAATTTCTCTTACCAGAAAGTATTGCGTTACGCTACGCTTAGTGGACACCACCATTTAGCAACTATAAGATATATATATATATATATATATATATATATATATATATATATATATATATATATATAAAACCAAAAGCAAACTTTTAGTAAATAGGACCTATAGTGAAAAGGTTAAGCTCCATATACGAGATAGTGCAATAATTTGTCTTTTTCTACAGCCAACTTATCTATCTGTATTTCTCTTCTGATGATAAGATTTCTATCTTTGAAAAGCCTTGGCTTAAGGAAAGAATAATAAACACTGGTTTATTACAGAATACACCTTGCATTGAACAATCGAAATTTGAAATAAATTTGGACATTCGAACATGTTTATCACTCTTATTTCTTCTATCTTTATTCTTTATACATATATATATATATATATATATATATATATATATATATATATATATATATATATATATATATATATATATATACATTACAGAAGATCAGAACAACATCGGTACCGTGAGTTTCAAATGCAAACAAGGAGGACCTATAGTTTGTCTCTTATGCTGGACTCTCTTTAGCCTCTGTTTGTATGTCTCTCATAAACAGGGGCTGAAGAGAGTCCGGCATATGGGATCAAGTCTCGGTCCCCTTTGTGTAGATTTGAAACCGACGGTAACGATGTTGTTCTGATCTTCTATAATACATATATAAATAAATATCACGCTCTTATTTTTTAATTTCTCTTAAAAATCGAGCACTTTGCTGGGGTTCTCTCCCACTAACCTTATATATATATATATATATATATATATATATATATATATATATATATATATATATATATGGGGGGGGCATTTAAGTACACATTCGTTTTTATTATAGAGCGACAGATTCTATATGGTTTACTTCCAAGAGGGCATAATTTTTTTTTAAGAGGCAAAAGCAGGTGTAATTATGAAGCAGAAAAAAGAAAGAATAAAAGAGAGGGAAATATTAAAACGACAAGAAAGAAAAAAGAATGAATAAAAGAGAGGGAAATATTAAGACGACAAGAAAGAAAAAAGAAAGAGAAAAAAGAAAGAGAAAAAAGAAAGAGAAAAAAGAAAAAGAAGGAAGAAACCATAAACAACTAAAAAAAAACAGTGATGTATTAAAAAAGAAAAAAGAAGGAATATGTAACGTAATAAAAACTCTGATAAGGAAAAGCAAAGAAAGGAAAAAGTATTCAAAGAAAGTGGAAATATAAAGCAAAGATTGTCGATTGATATGCTCTATGGTATCTCAACCCTATTTTAGTTATGTAATGCTTAAGAACAATAATTATTTCGAACGATGTCAAGATGTCCAGTTAGTGACCTCAGAAAAAAACTTAGAAAAAATTAAATTCTTATCATCTTTGTTTCAAGAACTTTTCTTCTCTCTCTCTCTCTCTCTCTCTCTCTCTCTCTCTCTCTCTCTCTCTCTCTCTCTTTCTCCCCTCAAAGAAAAACTTGAGGAAATAAGAAAAAGAAAATAAGAAGCATGAAAGAAAGAACGAACTGCTGAAATATGAAAGAAAGACAAAATAAATAAAAAACAAGAAGGGCATATGAAAGAAAAGAAAGAAATTTGGCTATATTAAAGAAAAACACCCAAAAAAATAAAGAAAAGAAAGAGAAAAAGAAAAAGATGATGCGAAAGAAGGAGAGAGAGAAAGAGAGAGAGAGAGAGAGAGAGAGAGGTGCAATAATTAAAAAGATAAAATAAATGAAACAAAGAGAAAAGAAAGAATTAGGGAGGAAACAAAAAAATAACAAAAGAATACATAAAAACTATATAAATATCTCCTGACCTTTTGGCTAGGAGAAAAGTGTAGTATCTGTTCTGATGCTACACTTCATCTTTTCTGTCCTCAGTCAACGAAGGAGAAATCCTTCTAAACTGAGGCAGTTTTAATTTTTGTTCCAATCCAAAGTGCAACTCTTTGAGGAATTGCCCTGAGGCAAGTAAATCGGAACTCTATAAATATTTTTCCATTTGACCAATTTTTCTTTCCCATGAATCATCATTTTTAATACCATTTCTTTGCAATCTGAGCAAAAGTGAACAATAATCGTAGGATTCTGTTAATTTCAACAACACTGAAGTCTTTTTGCCGTCGGGTTAAACACTTGGTATTCACCAGAAAAAACTATTATTGTCACTGAAAGTTGAATAAATTGACAAAAGAAGACAAAAATGTCGTTATTGCTTAAATAAGCGCACCTCGAATTGACCATAGCCTGGGGATTGCTTTCTTCTTTCTTCTTTACTTCCATCTTCAATTTATTTATTTCTATATTTCTTATAGTTTTTTTCTATTTTTCTCTAACGAATGTAGTAGAAGTCTGAGTCGAGTATGCTGAAGAAGTTTTATTTTACTAAAATCTACAGAGGGATCTGATCGCTGCGATAAAATGGCTGCCTATAAGAAAATAAACAATGGGAAGTAATTCATTCTCGAGAAGCAAAACGGGAGATTGAAAGGCCCCTATCTACTTGCTTCTCCACGAGGGCAGGGTTATACTCAAGGTCGGTATATAATCTGGGGAAAATCTTGGTCCCTAAAAATGTGACACTCTGGATTCGGACAAAAATTTTAAATTGCTTTAGTCTAGAAAGATTTCTCTTTCACTGACCGGTGACAGAAAAGATTAAGTGTAGTACAGTGGTTCCCAACCAGGGGGAATACACATCTTTTTGGTGGGAATTTCAGGGTTTCAGAGGGAGGGGGAATTGGCACCACAAATTAGCAAACTAAATCCAAGGCCACAAAAACGTGGTATACATCGCTAAACGCTATTGAAAGGAAGGCATATAATTCTGATGCATTTAATCATGGTTCATGAGCTAAAAAAGGTTGAGAACCACTAGTGTAGTATCTAACGGCTAAGAGTTCTTTCTTTATCACCATTCTTTCATTGTTACATTTTTTAGTAATTTTATGTTTATTGTTTACTTTTCGTTTCATATTTTCTTTCTTTCTTACTTACTGTTTTTCTTTCCTTTTATATTGGTTCTCCGTTATATAGTTTATCTATTCTTTATTCATTTATTACTTTCCTTCTCCTCTACCTTTTTCTTTCTTTCTCTTTTCTTCATGTCTTCATTTCCCTTTCCTCTACTTTCTTTCATTGTTTTGCTCGATCTTTGTTTCATAGTCCATCGTAGCAATAGAGACGATAAATGAAAACTTACCAGCTTCAAAGCCTATTAGATGTTTCGCGTGTCGAACGACCGTTTTCCAAAGAGAAAAGAACTCGTTTACATAATGGCAACTTTTTCATAATTGGAACTAATTTGCGTACGTAAGCAACTAATTTGCATAAGTCGAAAACAACTGACCCTTAAAAAGAGATTAAAAATAGACGGGTAGTCGAGTTTTGACAGCTGAGTGAAAGGGTTGGTGTTGGAAATTTTGTCAGTGTTCTGATGGTGTTGGATGAACAGGAGTTCCTTCTGAAATATGGACCATTACTATGCCCTTATTACGGATACAAGAGATTTACATATATATTTGTTTCTTACGTTCATCCATTCTTTCTTACTTTCTTTTTCTTCCTCAGTTCCTTATTTCCTACTTTCTTTTTTTTTCTGTTTGTGATTGCTCTTCGTTAATATTTTCCTTTTTTTTTTCTTTCTTTTCTTCTTATTTTTTCTTTCTTTCATGCTTTGGTTTCATCTTTCTTTCTTTTTTTGCTTGCTTTTCGTTTTATATAGTAAAAGTGGATAACTGAGAGATACCAGACTCTTATTAATTTAGCTATATCAGGTGTTATGGGAGGGGGCATATTTTAAATAATCGGCAATTAAGTAATTAGTTGCCGAAATGTAACGCCAGCGCCAAGTTACTCGCGTAGAGGCTATCTTTATGGCCAACCTCTAAAGACGTTTTCTAGAAATATATGATACAACCAAACCGGCCGGTAAAATTCGTTTGCTGAATTAAATAAACTGATGTTGTCAATATTCAGCGTGTTCGTGTTCTGTTCAATTCAAGCTGTATTCTAGCCACAAAAAATTAAGTCCAAGGTTTTCACTTATTTATATTATTGTTTTTATTCATGCGATATTGATAATGGAACCTATTCAAAATATGTGTACGGAGAAGCATTTACCTAAATGTAAAGCGGGGGGGGGGCATTATTTTCTTTCACCAGTGTGATGCACCCGTACGAGAGCGTATATATTCATAAAATATGATTATCCACTATATTAAATAAATAACAACATTTTTATGCAATCCACTGATAACGAGTTTTCGTGGCGCAGTGGTAGAGCGCCAGCCTCAGTCACTGGTGTCCCGGTTTCGAATCTCACTGGTCTAGTAACGCTGATGAGCCATTGATAATTAAATCCAAGATTGTTGCGCTGAATACACGTGGGTTTCAGATAAAGCCACTAGACAATCGAGAATGAGTATCCGATACGCGACAGATGTTTTTGGTAGTTAGGGCTCAAGAGGATATAGTTAGAACGATGAGTTTCTCGGCCTTTTGGCCGGGATCAAAGTGTAGTATCTGTTCCGATCGTTACTGCACCCCATAGACTGGTATTGTCTTGCCCTTTGGGGCTTGATTTCTACCGGTCTGTGGGTTTGTCCTGTGCAGTTCTAGGAGGTCCACTCTCCCAGGCTTTTCCTCCCCTCTTTGGGGAGGAGTAAGTTTATTTCTTACTGCCTGAGGCGCTCCTACCGGAGAATGCCGACGGAGCTGCCAAGGCATCTTTTGTAGGCCAGAGTGCTCACCTTCTCGGGCGCTGGCTTTTCAAATCCCACTTTCCCGACCTTGTGTCACATCTTACCTTATGGGAGGAAGATAAATAATATGAGTTTATTTACCTTTTCTCCAGCAGGTTAGACACAAGGTCAGGTGTGGTGTGGAAAAGCCAGCGCACTCTGGCCTATAAAAATGCTTGAGCAGCCCTGTAGGTATTCCCTTGCTGTGGTCGTTCAAGCAATTAGCAATAAACTAACCGCTTCTCAGAAAGAAGGTAAAGCTTGGGAAGGTGGACCTCCTTGAATAGAACAAAACCATAGCTTAGCCCGACAGTAAGAGAGCCACTGTCGAACTGATTGTCGGGGACGTATTCGCCACTGGTAAAAACAACACCGACTCAAGCTCTGCCAGATAAGAACGGTGAGATTATTCTGAGATGCTATCTCAGTATATTAATAGGTAAGTTTTGCTAAAACAGTTTCTCATTATCGACATCAAGCGCTGGTCAGGAGACTAAACATACATTGCAAAAATGTTTTATTATTCTTCTTTAAGAGAAATAGAAACGTTTTGTTTGAAGTAAGACCAATCAAATGTTCCAAATTATTTTAGATGCGTCCTCGTATATTTAAAAAAAGGTTTTGTCCGTCGGTCTTTCGGTTGGTAGGTCTATAGCACTTCAGTTTTAAATAACATTTGATGCGTCCAAACATCTATCATAATGTTCTCTGTACGTCTGTCACACTTCAGCTTTAAATAGAAATTTGTTGGTCTGTCACGCTTACGTTTGAACTGTAATTTAAGCATGACCAATCGAAGGAAACAGACGCTGAGAGGTACGCATCCTCACTCTTGACGCAATCCTCTAGCTGTATAAGAGTCAGATCCGTACTAAGATGGAGTACTGTTACCACACCTGGGGAGGTGCCTTGACAGAGTACTAAGATGGAGTACTGCTGTCATATCTGGGGAGTTTCCGCTCGGAGCACTGTTTCTTTTCTTGACAGAGTACAAAACTGACTTCGCAATCTAGTGAGGGATAATTACTTCTCTTGTCTGCAGCCCCTTTCACATAGAAGAGATGTTGCTAGTCTCTCTCTATTGCATCGTTATGTTAATGGTAGGTGCTCGTCTGAGGTCAAATCCCTGGCCCCCCACACTCACACATTCACAGCAAGAACTCGCCTAGCTACAACTACTGCAAAGAAAATCCCCTCTCTCTCTCTCTCTCTCTCTTTCTCTTTCTCTATTTCTCTCTCTCTTTCTCTCTCTTTCTCTCTCTTTCTCTCTCTCTCTATTTCTCTCTCTCTTTCTCTCTCTCTATTTCTCTCTCTCTCTATCTATCTCTGTCTGTGTACCAGAAACCAAACGGAACTACCATGAATAAAAACAGGCGTGTCCATAGATGTTTAGCTTGGTAGTTCTGTCACATTCAAGTTGAAATAACATTTGATACGGCCAAGTATCTATCATGAATGTCTATTTCTTAAATTCTGACATATTAAAATATGTCAGGATTTAAGAAATAGACATTTATAATATTCTAGATTATATAAAATGGTTGCTCATTCAAAATGGACGTTAGAAGACGGCAACTTTAAAGTGGATTCTTTTCTAGAGCATCACACTCGTGAAACAAATTACTGCGAGGCTGCTTCCGAACCGACTACAACTTTGTCGTCTTCAAATACTTGTTGAACTAGTATTTACCTCCCTCCTACCGCAGGATGATGTGACATAAGGCTGAAAGATGGGGGTTTAAAAGCCAATGCTGAAGAGGAAAAGCACTCTGGCCTACAAAAAATGCCTGGGAAGCCCCGTCGGCATTCGCTTAAGGCGATTATCAATAAACCCCTTTCTCAAAGAGATATGGTAAAGCTTGGGAGGGTGGACATCATAGAACTGCACAGGACCATACAACAGCCCGACAGAAAAAAGGCCACGTAGTTCAAATATGATTCAGACTCTGATGGACTGATTGTCAATGGCGTATCATCGACTTAGTATAAAGAACCCCACCTCGAGTAAGGTCAAGATGACCTTTGGGTTGAACTCCTCTTAAGTGCATTCTTCATCTATTCAACTTACTGTTTCCAATCCTCTCGTGGCGACGATCATCGTCAAACTGTAAGTCTCTTTAGGTCTTATCCTCGAGTGGCCCTATGGCCTTTATATGCGGTGACCGATTAATAAAAAAAATAAAAATAAGATGCGTCCATTAAATTTGCGTGTTTATCAACGAAAATGCTAATTAGAAGCCAAAGAGTGACAAACCAACCTACGCGAGGATGTATTCGAAATGAAAGCGCACGTGCGTCCTGTAAACGGATTGGCAAGCGACCAGATCATTATCTTCAAAGAGAACTTCGGTGTCAGAATACGGCAGGTGTCTGTATCTGTCGCTAAATGTGTGTTCGTGTGATACGGTGTATGATTTGAAAGGCGGTATGCAATGGAGTATACGGGCGTGCTAAAAATCAGGAAATTGTTGAAAGGAAGAATATAAATTCTGCTTATGCATATTCTCTCTCTCTCCCTCTCTCTCTTTCTCTCTCTCTCTCTCTCTCCTTGTTTGTCTCTTTACTCCCTACCTTTCTCTCTCTCTATTTCTTTCTTTCTATGTTTATCTGTTTCTCTCTCTCCGTCACTGTCTATTTCTGTCTGTTTCCTCATCCCCCTCCCTCTCTCTATCTCTGTATGTCAGTCTCTCTCTCTCTCTATCCCTCACCGTTTCTCTTTTTCTCTCGCTTTAATCCTCTCTGTCTCTCTGTCTCTCTGTCTCTCTCTCTCTCTCTGTGTCTTGTGTCTGTATGTCTCTCACTCTTACTCTCTCTCTCTCTCTCTCTCTCTCTCTCTCTCTCTCTCTGTCAGTATGTCAGTATGTATCGGTCTATCTCTGTATCTGCATATCAGTCTCTATCTGCCACTCCATGTCTATCTCTCTCCCTCTATCTCGCTCTATCTTTCTCTCCCTCTCTCTTTCTTACACACACATTGTAATGGATATCAAATAATAATACTATAGACAAAGACGTACGCACACTGCTCTCTTGCTATGGTTAAAATATCATCTTGTGTTAAACGTATCGTTTACAACGTATCGGGGTTTGATATTAAATGTGTGTGTATTCGAATGCTATATATATATATATATATATATATATATATATATATATATATATATAGCATTATTATTACTTTATGTATCCACATAAAATGTTATAAGGAGCTATAATATTTGATGTATCGATTTTCAGTAGCTACTTCAAAAGTACTCAATACGTGAGTAGAGCTAGGTAATAAATTATGAAAATATATTTATGGCAATTAAGTTACACGTAAGGAATCGTCATGAGGTTGACGATTCCCTATGGGGATGAAACGCGGAAACCGCTCTGTATCTTAATTGCCATAAATATATTTTCATAACTTACTATATATATATATATATATATATATATACATACATACATACTCATAAATTGGACTTACAGATACACATAAACGCCTAGTTACACCCTCCTCTGCCAAATACATAACCTCATAATTGCCCCACTAAATACCGACTTCCACTCCGGAAAATTCTCCCAACCATCACCCATCATAAATATAAAGAAAATTAAAAAATAGGAACAAATACCTTAATCAGCCCATAGCCACGCCTCTATTAAAGAGCAATAAATATAACTTTCCCCAAAATATTTATCCAGTCATTAAAGGGTAACGCCCTTATTTCATATTATTATTACTCCCATAAGTCCCCACCATTTCTCGGTCATAATGCTAATCTCCTATATGTCCCAAACAGATCCAATCTTGCCGACCCAACCCTTACTCTTATCTCTAAACCAGTCTTAATCAGTATACCAATATTATTACTCCCATAAGCCTTCACTATACCTTAGTTAATAATGTTAAATCCCGAATACAAATCATTCAAAAAACCTGCAGAGTTACTGTCCTTAGACTGCCTGGGTGATATCTTTATCAAAATTCCTTTGGGGTTGATTTAAAGTCCTTTAATCCAGGATTTAAACTTTAATTTAATGTTGTTTTTTAACCTTTTTATCTCTTCATAAGTATAATCCTTAAACCCATTTTCTCTATCCCTAACTCATTTAGCAGACACATTATTAAACCCCAAATCAGTAACGGCCAAATATACGCTACTCATAAATACTAGCTCGCGGGATTCATCTGGAAACATATTTTATTTATAATTTTTTTATTTTTTATATCTCTTTAAATCTTCTCCTGTTTTAAATCTAAACTATTACTTTCCACCCTTCCCCGTTTTCTCAAACCTTATTAAACATTCCTTACACTAAATTTAAACAAACATAATAACACTCTAAGCAAATAACGCGTCCAAGCAAGTGTGAAACATGACTTAACATTTCCGAAATAGATGACAACAGAAGCTAAAGAGAGCCAGATGGCTACGTCATGCTGTGCTTGAAACCGCCGGTACGAATGTTGCACTAATTTTTCTGTATCAATATATATATATATATATATATATATATATATATATATATAAAGAGGTGTACTGATGATAAGATTTTGATCTTTGAAAAGCCTGGCTTAAGGAAAATTTAACTTGAATAAATTGCCTTTTTGCGGAATTTACCTTGCTTTGAACTTTTGAATTGAATTTTGATTTGGCTTTTGCTTTCTCTAATTCCTTTCCATTCTCCTTCATATATATATATATATATATATATATATATATATATATATATATATATATATATATATATATATATAATTTATTTAAATACTGTATATTACATATTTCAGAAATGTACCGCGGTTTCATCCAAAAGGGTAGATTTAGACATCTTTAGTAAATCTCTGTGCCCAATGGAATCGTCGGCATGCTGAAATGATTGTAGTCACGGCCCGATGGGGAATGGCGTCAACAATGACAGAAAACGGTGTATCTCTGAGGGGGTCCCCGAAAAAAAAACCCGTGTGGGACAGTGATTAACTAAGACTTAAGTGTGTTCGATGTTAGTTCGTGTTTAAAAGGTTTATTTATTAATTTATTTATCTGTTCGATTATGGATTCGTAATAATATTGTTTTACCTTGTCTGAAAAACTACGAAAGGGGCAGCTTTGAAGTATGCCGTTTGAGTTTGTGAAATTATACACCATTTTCTGTCATTGTTGACGCCATTTCGTATCGGGGCGTGACTACAATCATTTCAGCATGCCGACAATTCCATTGGGCACAGAGATTTACTATAGATGTCTAAATCTACCGTTTTGGATGAAACCGCGGTACATTTCTGAAATATATAATATACAGTATTTAAATAAAATAGATTAGCTCTCCTATATGATCGAGCACTTTATTTATTTCTTTTCATATACAACCTGGCACACACATTATATATATATATATATATATATATATATATATATATAATGTAAACAAGGCCATATGGTCTGTTAGGAGTAATCTGTCTACAAAACTTTGTGGCAAAAGTTAATGAGCGAAGTTTTACTACTGTTCTTCCATTTTTTCTTTTTCCATAATTGTATCTTTCAAATATATTCATTTATATATTTTCACACACACACACACACACATATCTATATATATATATATATATATATATATATATATATATATATATATATATATATATCGATCGATCGTTCAAATCTCGGTAACTCTACGTACTCCGATGTTTCTTCCAGTGGCCTTGGATTTACCCTCGCCACTTGAGTTAAGCAATGTTGGGTCATGATAAGTGCAGTTGAGATTGCACCAACCTTGCTTGACTATAAACCTCGTATGCCGCTCAATCCATATTCTGAAAAAAGACGGATATTTATTATATACTAGCTGTACTTATCCGACGTTGCCCGGGAATATTTTGCTTTTATTTTTGTTACGTTTTTTGTAATGCCTTTTGGGTTTTTGGGTTTTTTTGAGGAAATTATTATTTTTAGTCGGATTAAGATTTTGAAAGTGAAATTTAATCATTACGATACTATTAATTAAACAAAATGATTATAGCCTATGAATAATATTTATTACGGTAATTTTGGTGTAATTGTTATTTATGAAATTATTGGATTTAAATAGCTTCCAAAACTTTCAATCTTTTAAAGCATAAGGTTTTGTTAAGAATTTTAAAGACAAACTTATCTTTCTATTTGAAAGTTTAAATGCTTCTAAATTCTTTTCAAATTTCAAAGGATCACGAAATAATGACTTGTTAACGAATAAACAGAAAAATTCTTATTTTAGTCGCACAAATTATTTAGAGTGAAACTTGGATATGTTTTTACCTGGTTCATACTCCTCTCAGACAATATAAATAAAGTAAAAATATAAAACGTTTTTTAGCTGTGAATATTCTGAATGTTCTGTTTACCTGAGAACATTATGGCTGGACGTTGAATATTTGCCTTAAGAATTCAACATTTTTCTGGAGGGAATGCGATTCAAGTACACCCCATATTCTCACTGATTCTTTTACTCTTCTCCCTGACCCCTATCTTTCTCTCTCTCTCTCTTTCTCTCAAACTTTTTGCATACTTTTAACTCTATATCCCCTTTTAAGAATTATGTAATTTGGAACACACGCAATCAATGAAAACACTTAAAATATGAATTAATACCGGTGAATCGAAAAAGTATGTTACTAATTTGTTCTCGGTATTTTATTAGTGGTGGTGTTAGTGGATAAATCTCTCCGGGAAAACTCCACTTCTGAAAATATCGATTCGGATTAGATATGTAATCAATAAAATCGATTTAAAATACAATTATTTTAGAACATACTCGGATGAAACTGAAACAGAATTAAATATTTATCTTGTATGAGCCAGTTTATAATTCACATAAACTAGCGAAATAGACCAGCTTTACTTTATATATTTGACTAACTGACGTACCAGTCTACACTGGAATTCCCTGTTTCCTCTTCTGTGCGTCAAGTTAGCTGGAATATATGTTTTACTGTAATTTGTAATTAAATTAATTAAAAAGTACTCACTGTAACCAGGAAACATTTAGTGATATAATCACAATTATAAATTGCTTCTTGTTACTAAAAAATAGCATTCATCAATAATTTTTGACTGTTTATTAAAAATTTCAGATATTTTAAATAAAATTCATTTTATTTTACTTACATTACAGACCGAGGCAATATATATTAACAGCAAATATTGTCTGTATTTGTTAAATTCAGTTGTTTTTATTAAACTTTTTTAAATATTACATTAAACCGTAAAGTAAATTTACAAATTTTAATATGAAAAATCAAGTAGTCTTCTTCTTCTGGGGAGGAGGAGGAGGAGGAAGTCTTGAAATAATAACGAAACGTTGATGAATATATAAATAATATTTGTGGTTTTCCTTTTTCATTTTCTATTACATAGGAATCTTAGTTCCATTTTCTTCGGTCCACCACGCTCCCTAATACATGCGATATCCAGACAAGTTATGGAATTGATGCTTTAATAATAATAATAATAATAATAATAATAATAATAATAATAATAATAATAATAATAATAATAATAATAATAATTATTATTATTATTATTATTATTATTATTATTATTATTATTATTATTATTATTATTATTATTATTATTATTATTATTATTAAGATATCCATGGCATGGATTGACTACAAAAAAAATTACGACAGAATCCCTCAAGCATGGATAATTGAATGTTTACAAATATACAAGATACCCGACAGGATTATAATTCTTATCAAGAAAGCAATGGAACATGGAGACTAGAACTGACAGCTGGAGGACAACACCTGACTGAGAAAAAAAAATACAGAGAGGCATTTTCCAAGGAGACTCCCTATCCCCACTACTGTTCATAATAACCATGATGCCGCTCAACTACATACTAAGAAAATGTGATGCTGGATACAAGTTTACAGACACTGAACTAAGTGTAAACCACCTGATGTACATGGATGACCTGAAACTATTTGTAAAAAGCAAAAAGGAACTGGAAAAGCTGATAGATACGACCAGAATCTTCAGTCAGGAGATTCAAATAAAATTCGGAATGAAAAAGTGTGCACTACCAGAAATGGAAAACGGAAAACTGGAGACGACAGAGGGCATAAAACTCCCTAACCAAGAGGAGATGAGTGTGCTAGGCGATCAGGATAGCTACAAATATTTGGGAATTCTAGAAGCAGACACCATCAAATCTACAGAAATGAAAGAGAAAATTGGAAAAGAATATTTACGAAGAAAAAAAAACTCGTAGAAACGAAATTATATAGCAAGAATCTAGTAAAAGGAATAAACACCTAGGCAGTATCGCTAATAAGATACGCTGGACCATTCATAGGCTGGACTAAAGAAGAACTCAGGCACCTTGACCAGAGGACTAGAAAATTAATGACCATGCACAATGCTCTACACCCAAAAGACGATACAGACAGACTCTACATAAAAGAAAATGAAGGTGGAAGAAGATTGGTAAGTATAGAAGAGTGTGTGGAAGACTCAAAAAAAGAGCTGGAGAAATACATAACTCAGAACACAGGAAGGCTAATCACCGCAGCAAGAGACACCGTTCTACGGAGCAATTCAAGAAGCACCGAAACCAGAAACAAAAAGACAAGAAAAGAAAAGTGGGAAGAAAAACAACTACATAGACGCTTCTTAAGACTGACAAGAGAAGAAACCAACAAAAATAGCTGAACATGGTTAAGAAAAGGAAACTTGAACAGAGAAACGGAATCTTTACTGATGGCTGCACAGAACAATGCGATTAGGACAAACTACATTAAAGCTAAAATAGATAAAACCCAGGAAAACAGTAAATGCAGACTGTGTGGACAAAGAAACGAAACAGTAAATCATATAATAAGTGAATGTAGCAAACTCGCCCCAATATAACTGTATGGGGAAAGCAGTACACTAAGAACTGTGCAAACAATTGAATTTCAAATACGCAGATAAATGGTACAAACATAAACCAGAAACCGTACTGGAAAACAAAAAACATAAAATCCTCTGGGACATGGATATATAAACAGATAAACTCATATAAGCAAGGAGACCTGATGTTATTATAATCAACAAGAAGGAAAATCGTAGACTTCATCGTTCCAGCAGACCACAGAATGAAGATCAAAGGGAGGGAAAAACGAAGCAAATACACAGAACTAACCAGAGAACTGAAAGGAATATGGAGCATAAAAAGGTCAGTATAATACCAATAATCGTAGGAGCACTAGGAGCAATCCCCAAAAACCTGGAGAAAAGACTAGTAGAAATTGGAATGAAAGGGACCATCGAAACCATACAAAGGACGGCAATAATCAAAACAGCTGCAATCTTAAGGAAAATCCTTGAATGCGGAAACCAACCCGCATAAGCTACATAGGGTAAACAGTCAAATGGAATCTACAACAGGAAACAAAATCACACAAAGAACACCACATCACAAACCAAGGAACAGAAACTGCAAGAAACATCACTTCATAATCTCCCCCCACTAATAAATTACACCGGCCTCAGCAGACACCACACAAAAATGAACCAATGAACAGAAATTACAAGAAACACCATAAGCTCTTCCCTCCCCCCATTCCCCCAAGAAAATAATAAAATATTTAAAAAAAAATTAAATTTTAAAATTTTAAAAATATATATGTTATAGTATAATATAGTATAATATAATAAAATAAAAACAAAATATTTGTAGATGGTCAAAGAGGGTGAGAAGACTGAGGAGAGACAGCACAAACCAGACCTCCACTGGAAGAGTGCGGAGAATGCTGGGACATTAGGGAGGCTTATTGCCACCCAAATCACAGAGAAGACCAATGGTCCTTATCAGCGAAAAACCCATGGTCAGAGGATGTTGCGATACTGCAAGGTTATTTGCGGTGGTTATCGAAAAGAGGTGAAGAAGGCTTGTTGTCACTCAGACTCCAAGAAATACCACTGGTTGTTATCGGTGAGCAATCACTGACGATGATGTGTGAGAACTCCAAGTGAGTCAAATAATAATAATAATAATAATAATAATAACGAAAAACACAAAATCCTATGGGATATGAATGTACAAACAGACAAACCCATAACAGCAAGGAGACCTGATATGATAATAATCAACAAGAAAGAAAATCCTGCAAAATCGTAGATTTTGCCGTTCCAGCGGACCACAGAGTGAAGATCAAAGAGACGGAAAAAAGAAGCAAATATACTGAACTTGCCAGAGAACTGAAAGGAATATGGAACATGAAGAAAGTCAGTATAACACCAATAATCATAGGAGCACTAGGAACAGTCCCCAAAAACATGGAGAAAAGACTAGGAGAAATAGGTATCAAGGGAATAACTGAGACCATACAAAGGACAGTAATGATCAAAACAGCTACAATCCTGAGAAATGTCCTCGAATGCGAAAACCAATCCACATAAGCAACGAGTGGAGAACAAACACATGGAAGCACAAGAAAACAGAACCGGGGAAAATACAACCGCACGAGAGAGTCGCAAGCATAGGCTGACACCACGAAAATTATGGACAGAGGGTCGAGGAAGGAAAGCGCAAACCAGACCTCCACTGGAAGAGCGCGGACAGCTCTGGGACCTTGGGGAGGCTTGTTGCCACCCGGGCCCCAGAGGGGACCAATGGCCCTTATCACCGTGAAATCGGTGGTAGGTGGCTGATGCGATACCGCAAGGTCATCAGCGGTGATGAACGAAAAGAGGTGGAGCATACTGGAAGTCTGAGGAGACTTGTTGTCACTCAGACTCCAGGGAATACCACAGGTTGTTGGCAGTGGGCGATCACTGACGATGACCAGTGTGATAACTCCTAGTGAGCAAATAATAATAATAATAATAATAATAATAATAATAATAATAATAAGAAGAAGAAGAAGAAGAAGAAGAATAATAAGATATGTGTGTGCATGCATAACACATGTATAGATATTGTTACGTAGTTCCCTAAGAGTGCGAAAAACGCAAAAATGTCTACGAATCTGAATTTGTTTTAAAGAAAGATAGAATACGTTTAGAGAGAAACGGAACGCATAAGATAGAGACGACGAAATAAACTCGATATGTAAAGTCAAATAACATTTTAATAGCACACGGAATTAAAAATGAACGAAAAGTGGTACAAAATAGAAATGTAAAAAAGAATATAAGAAGTCCTAGTTGTTATTTTGAACATCCCTTGTTTGTACTTAATCGTTGAACACGATTGGCCTTTTGGCTAAGATCAAAGTGTAGTATCTGTTCCGATGGATACTGCACGCCTGTCCTGTGCAGTTCTAGGAGGTCCACCCTCCCAGGCTTTGCCTCCCCTTTTTGGGGAGGAGTAAGTTTATTGCTTACTGTCTGAGGCGCCCCCACCGGGGAATGCCGACGGGGCTGCCCAGGCAATTTTTAAATGGCCAGAGTGCTCACCTCTCGAGCGCTGGCTTTTCAAACCCCACTTTCTCGACCCGATCTTGGGTCACATCTTACTTGTGGGAGTAAGATAAAACTGGCCTTGTGCCTAACTCCTGGGGAGGAGTAAATAAAACACGATATTTTAAAATCAGATTGTTCAAATAGTTCGAATGTAGGCAATCAATTTTTCTTCTTCTTCTCCTTCTTCTGCTTGTTTCATCTTGTGGTTTTCTTTAATCAATTCCCGTATCTATTTATGTTCAATTTTAGATATACTTACTCTTTTTGCTGTAATAATATTTCTCCAGAAAATTGGCCTCCTCTTGACCGATAATTAATTATCTTTCGATATCAAAGTAATCTCCCTTAGATAATTAATTTCTACGTTGATTCGTTATTGTCAACAAATACGTGGGTGATATTTCTGCTCACGGAGAGGAACATATTAATTGACATCGCAGAGATACGTTCAATTATGATTTTCTTGGCTTGCGACAAATGCGTGCCTTTTGAAGTGGGACCTAATCATTACCATCTTTTATTTTGTTCTCTTTTTTCTGCAACGAACGCCTTCATTTAAATGCACGCGTGAATGCAACTGCTTTCATGAAATTCGGGGTTTCAACTACATATGAGTTTAGCATATCGGTTGAAACACCATCCGATTTCAATTTCAGAGGAGAAAGAGGATAATAGAGAAATAAATTTATTTGAATTCAGGTTGCAGATATTACAGGCATTTAATTAATTTGATCTGCTTTATAGGAAGATATGAACATTTGGCAGTCGATATATATATATATATATATATATATATAATTATTTATGAATAATATTTTCAAATTAACCCATATACACATGTGTTTTATGCCAAACCTGCAATCATCAGTATGGGAGGAGACAAACCTGCAATCATCATTATGGGAGGATATATATATATATATATATATATATATATAATTAACTTGTTACAAATATCCAGGGGGTATGAATCCGAAGGAAGTTGAAACCGGGTTTATGAGAGTGCTCAATGAAAATTCAGAGCAAAATATATATTAATGGAATAAAATCAAAATATATATATATATATATATATATTTAAAATTTAAAATTGCACGATTGTTGATTTTCAAAATATTTCTCTTTAACACATTTTAATCCGTGCTTCAAAGATGTTGATTTCCTTACTTAAAAAAGCGCCAATCTGCGCATGACATCGCCAGGACTATACTTATAGCGTCTTAAGAACTTGACGTCCATTCGACCCCTCAGGGTTAATACCATCAAAATAAGGAGGAAGAAAAGAAGAAGAAAAAAAAACTATAAGACAGTCACACCTGACAAGGTTGTAATTCAACGAAAGCTCGCGGAAAAAAATTAAATAAATGAATTTTTCATTTAAAATATTTCACTTTAATATATATATATATATATATATATATATATATATATATATATATATATATATATATGTAAGTAAATTTCGTGTACAACAGAACGGTAGGATTAATTTTAGAGGAAGCATTATTAAAATCAATGAAACAGACGAGTGGGGGAAAAAAAAAAGAAAAAAAAAAGGAAAATTGTTAAAATTACCTTAAGGCCTTGTCGTCTGACCCTCTGAGAGGAAACGTCAGAATGGTAAATTTTTTTCCCCACTCGTCTGTTTCATTGATTTTAATAATGCTTCCTCTAAAATATATATATATATATATATATATATATATATATATGTATATATATATATATATATATATATCGTTCAAAAAGCATTAGTCATTTATAATGAAAATAAAATGCAGTTTAAATTTCTAGGGATACTAACTAAATCCACATATTACAGACTTAGAATTTGTATAAGCCGACTTACCGCTGGAAAATTCACAAAGGAAATCGTGAAATATAAAACAGGGATCATCAGCTTTTTAGCATGTAACTGGTTCGGAAATTTAAAAATCCATGGCATCCAGCAGTACTGATCAAAATACCATTCCCCTTGTAACCAAATGTAGACACAATTCAGATATTTCTCAAAAAAATTATATATATATATATATAGATACTACTACTACTACTACTACTACTACTACTAATAATAATAATAATAATAGTAATAATAATAGAAATACTACTACTATTACTACTACTACTAATAATAATAATAATAAAACACTACCCTTGTGATAGGAATAAAGATGCATAAAAATATTTTTTTAATAAATATTTTTAAATAAAATAAAGCTTAAGTACTTTTGGTACCAGAATAGGCAAATAGACAAGAGGGAAGAAACGTAGCCATACAAATCTGAATAACCAATATACAGACTAAACAAACTTTTAGTCATTTGAAAATAATATTTATTTACACATAATTATATATATTTATAATGCATGTTCCTTTCAGTAGTCAAACACTTTGACGACGGCTGCCTTTAAATAGGTTTAATCTCTCGTTGATTTACCGGGTTGTTGATAGCGGCCGTGTGGACTAAGACGTCGGAATTTGAGTTTGAAATATGACTCGTATTCCGGCGACCGGTATAAATAATTCATCTCGACACTGACGATTCCTGAATGGATAAAACGTATACGTATGTAGATAAAAACATATATATATATATATATATATATATATATATATATATATATATATATATATATATATATTTGTGTGTGTGCGTTTGCACATGAACGTTTTAAGAGAGCAGTTATGAAATGTGTAAAATTCTCCGTGATTGGGTCTGTGGGAACTGTGATAAAGTATGCATGAGCCAAGCAAGTCATACAAATCACAGTCGCATTCATCTAAACAAATAATCTGTGAACGATCGTCTTCAAGGGGTTAGGATTAGAGTTAGACTAAGGCAGGGCCGGCGGGACAGTTATAAAAGTGTGTGTGGAGGAGTTCTCCTAAAAAGTGGGGGGGGCGGTTAAACACATGCATATCAACTTAATTATTGATGACCGTAAAGTGGGGGCCCAAGTCAAAAAGTGAGGGGGCTTGAGCTCCCCTGCCCCCCCGGTGCCGCCGTCCATGTTAGGGTCTTGCTAATGAGCCTCACGGGCTCGTCTATTTCAATATGAAAGTGTAAATATAGAATAGTAAACTCTTCAAAAAAGTATTATTTGGATTGTTCGGACTATTCTCATCTTGTGTGTTATTCTCATAACGTTTCGGCCGATGTAACACCAAACCGTGTTCAGGTGTATCTTGACTAACGCTCTTATTAGTGAATGGTAGAAAGAATGTTTTGTGCTTTTTTTTTTCAACAAACCATAGTCGTTAGAATTCAAAATGTGTGATGTTATTATTAAATGGAAAGAGCTTGAGTTGTTTCTATTTTCGTATTAATTCGGGTCCGTACCGATTTAATAGAATGTTTCTTGAATTTTTAAGATGAGGATTGATAATTTGTATTATTTGGATTGTTCAGACTATTGCTATAATCAATCCAAATAATACATATTGTCAATCGTCATCTCAAAAAATTTATAAACAGTTTTTGAATTTTCAAATTAAATGAAAGTGAAGTGAACAGCGGTAGTGATTGTGACCCAACGGGTAACGAATACGTCTAGTATATATAAAATGTGTTTTACTTCTCCAGCAATCGTTTTCGGTAACCATCAACCATTCCCATTTTCATTCCATTGTTGTTCTTCTTGTTGATCGAACCGAATGGAAAGGTGTTCTGACCTGCTGCGCTTCGCATAAACGGTTCAAGAAGAGTGCGTGTTTCAAAGATTTGATTCGCCCAACTTAGAATCGGAGTGTCAAGATTGTTGCACTTTATATGAACCTTTCATCACTGCGTTCACAGTTGAACATCCAGCATTCATCTTCAGTTATAATTGCAGTTATCTTTTTGACCATCAGCGATCAGAACTCCATGCAAAAGCAAATCAAGTTTCATTGATCTGCTTATCTATTTATAGCACACGCACACTCATGCGCACACTCATGCGCACACTCATGTGCACACTACAAATGCTGACTACACACACGTACACGCACACATACACACAGACACGTACACGCACGCGTAAATAACTGTGCATATATGTAGTGATAAATGGAAAAAGCGGATAGATGAAAACGTATTCATTTTTGCAAATGTGAAAATAACATGAAATGCCCCGTTTCCTTCTTTTTCTACCCTTTTTGTTCTATTTATTTGTCTCATTCTCGTTCATTTTTCTTCGGTTAACCTCCCCCTCCCCTCCCGATCTCTCTCTCTCTCTCTCTCTTTGATATTCACATATATGTTAAACTACGTTGTCTTTCTTTAGTTTCTTTTATTTTTTTAGAATACATCATAATATGCTCGCATATATCTAACAACAATAAATATTTAAAAAGAACTTATATCACCACCCTACTGCAGCTTCACAGTAAATCTGAACTTAAAATAGCATGTTTTCACTCATTTCTGACGAAACATAACATATCACCATATTTTATTGTATTGTTCGGTATATCAGCTTTTTCCAGTTATATCTACATTTTGTCGGATTTTTCCAAACTTTTTATTATATTTAAATGAATAAATGAGAAAGATTTTTCCATCTATACTAAATATATTAACATCAAAACGGGTTGTGCTTATTCAATTTTATAATGCGACATAAGATTTTAAAATAATATATATATATATATATATAGTAAACTACAAATATACACACACACACTTAGACCTTCTTAATTTGCATATTTATTTTATAAACAGCTACTAATAAATTAAGATTCTTTAATATACAGTTGTAATTTTTCATTGTTATATTTCATATATATATATATATATATATATATATATATATATATATATATATATATACACGCAATATTTTCGTCGATAGCAAAACATCTAAGGTTGCTGAAATGCTGACAACAGATATTACAATTTGATCTTAGCAAAAATGAACAATAAAAAATAATTTTTTTATGCCTAGACATTTTTAAGTGAATGAAAAACACTGATTTAATCTATTATTGTATTATCTTTTAATAAGGGTGCGTAATATAGTATCGGTTCTGTTGTCATAAGACAGTCCTCCCAGGAATTACCTTTTTTTTAAGGGCGAGTATTATCTTCCTGTGTATTACATCCGCCTTTGGAGCGGGGGGTAATGTAGTATCGTTTCTGTTCTGTTCTAATGAGATGCTCTTCCCAGGGATCACCTTCTTTTTTTTTGGGGGGGGGGGGATAGTGTAATATCTGTTCTGTTGGCATGATACCATACTCACAGGCATTACCGTCTTCTTCTTGGGGCGATCCTTCCAGGTATTACCTCCTCTTAGGAGGGGGGGCAGGATAGTATATGTTCATTCCTTATGATACTTTCCTGCCATGATTATCTTCTCTGTTTGAAAAGAGGGGTAGTGTAGTATCTGTTCTGTTGCCATGATACCATCCTCCAGGGCATTACCTCCTCCTTTTATGAGAGATGTGGAGGTAGTGTAGTATCTGTTCTGTTGTCATGATATCATCCTCCAAGGCATTAGCTTCTCCTTTTACTACTGTGAACTGGTTCCATGACTCATTTTGCTGCAATAGGAAGCAGGTAAATTCATTTATATTTTGTGGGGGAGGGGTACACACTGGTTCTCGTTAGACTTCATTAGAATTCTTTCTTGTTTCAGCTCACATTCGGCTGGATACAGACGTGTAGGATAGAAATACACTTTTTACGATTAGATATATTGTGAAGCTGCAGTAGGGTAGTACATAAGTTCCTTTTGAATATTTATTATTGTTAGATATACACAAGTATATTATGAGGTATTCTAAAAAAATAAAGGAAACAAAAAAGAGATACAATGTAGTTTAACATATATGTGGGTATGTAAATACTTCAGATACCTGACCCCTCTCCTCCACCTCCTTGTCTGGCATAGTTCCTGGTCACTCTTGTCCCTGAGACTCTTAACATGTCAGCTTGGTGTCTGGCAGGTTTGGTCTCACCTCTTGAGAAGGCCTTCTTTAACCTATGTTAGAAAGTGATGGTGTCACGATAATAACACCGGTTTCTGGTCAGCCACATAACCAGTTTAGGGGTAGATTTTTTTTGTTAGCCAGACTTGTAACATCTTCCCTCCCTATTGGGCTCTTGAAGGGTTTTATTTTTGGCTGGCCTGTTTGGAGTCCAGAGGATTGAACGCTGATGGTGGGGTTTCTTTCAGGCTTGATTTGTCTTGAAGTGATTTTACTTTCCTCACCCTTTTTATTATCATGCCTTTTACAAATCGACACAACTATATTTATCGTAACATAAAGGGTCCAAGGTCAAACTTTCCTGATGTTCAGTCCTTTCTCTTGAGCAAATCTCCTCACATCCTAGCTCTTTGTGAGACTAATCTGGATGCTTCTATTGATAGCAACGATCTACATGTGGATGGTTATTTGCCTCTTGTCTGCTTAGACTCTTCCACGCATTTGCATGGTCTTGCTCTTTTTCTTCGCAGAGATCTCCCCATTGCACGTGTCCCCAGCCTTGAATCTCATGGGTGTCTTTTTATGTGTCTGAGGTTTTCTTTGCTTCACTCCATTTCCTATTTGTTCTTTTTGCACAGTTCCCTTTTGGGATGGTTCTGAGACTTCTAGACAATCCTACAGAAGGCTAGCAATGCCTGCAAGAGAGAATTCGCTGATGCTAAGTCTAGCTATTCTCAAAGAATTTGTGACTCTATCTCATCTCAAAAGGTTGGCTCTCGTGATTTTTCGAGAATCTACAATAGAGTTGTTAATACTGGAAAGTCTGCTATTCCTCCTTTTTTTCTAATTGTTTTCAGGTTATTTCATCTTTTAAGAATAAAGTAGATCTCTTTGCTCGTGTCTTTGCTTACAATTCTTCTCTTGATGATTCTGGTGTTGTTCTTTCTGCTTTTCCTTCGAAAACTGATCACTCTCTTGACTTTGTCCTCATCACTCTGAAGATGGTCGCTGGGTCCTTTTCTGATCTTGACCACAATAAGACTTCCAGTCCTGATTCATTTCCTTTGTGCTCCTGAATTTCTCGAAATTATTAAATCTCTGTTTGTATCAGTCCTGCTTCCCTTCTTCTTGGAAAGAATCCTTTGTTATCCTTATCTTTAAAAATGCTGGTGATCCGTTTAGCTCAACAAAGTATCGTCCTGTTAGTTTCCTCTCTATTATTAGCAAGGTTTTTGATAGGTTAGTCAACAGCATACTTGTTCATTTTCTGGAGAGTTTAGGCCTCTTTAGTGATGTTCAGTATGACTTTCATGGTTTTCGTTAAACTGCTGATCTTTTAATTGTTGTAACTGAGCGGAGCTATCAGTTTATGGATAACTCAGGAGAGAATAGAGCCATTGCGCTTAACATTTAGAAGGCGTTCAACAGAATATGACATTCTGAACTTCTACACAAACTTCAGGGTTATGATATTAGCAGTAAGGTTCTTGACATTATTCGGTCTTTTCTTTCTGATCGAAGCTTGCAAGTAACTATGGATGGTGTCTTCTTATCCTTTTCTCCTATCAATGCTGGTGTGCCTCAGGGTTCTATTTTAGTCCCAACTCTGTTTCTTCTCTATATCAATGATCTTCCAGAAGATTAACATCTATGCTGATAATACCACTCTCTATTCTGGTGTTGCTTCTCGACTACATCTCTGGGAAAGGTTGATTTGGCTTCGGTTGTGGATTAGTGTACGAAATAGCTTGTTTCGTTTAGTCCTACTCATGTCTTTCTATCGTAGGCGCGCCCCTTTTCTTCCTGAGATTCTCATGGATGGCTCTGTTCTTGAGGAAAAATTGATTCTGAAACGTCTTGGTCTTTTTTTTCTTCAAATCTTTTTTGTAGTTCATACATTAAATCCATTGCTCTTTCTGCTTCTCGTAAAGTCGGTTCTCTCTCTCCCTGCAAACACTTTCTCACACCTGAAACTATTCTCTATCTCTTCAAATCTACTATCAGACATTGTATGGAGTACTTTTGTAATATTGTGGCTGGCAAATCTCTGTCTTATTTCAAGGTTCTTGATGAGGTTCAAAAGCGTATCTGTAATTTAATTGGGTCCACTCTTTCTTCTTCTTTGAACTTTCTCTGAATTTCTGATCAAGTACCTGCTTCCTTTGTTCCAGCTTGTTTGACTCGTTGGTCTAGAGGTCTTCACCAATTTTCTGTTTTGATACCTCGTTATGATACAGCTTCCTATTGCAGTAGCTTCTTTCTAAGAACTACAGACTTGTGGAAGTCTCTTCCTGCTGACTGTTTTCCTCCTAAATATAGCCTTGTTTTTTTCTAAGACTAAAATTAATAGGCATCTTTTGTCTTTATGATAATCATCTTTCGTTCTTTTTAGCACCTTACATCAAGTGGCTTTATGTCTTGTCTGGAGCGATTTTTATTAAAGGAAAATCAACAAAGACAAGCGATATTGAATCTGGCCAGTACCAGATGGGTGACCATTTAAGAATAACATGTGCTGTATGTGGGAGAACTGTAAAACCTCCCTGTAAAAATACAGCCCTGAAAATAAGTTTAACAAGTACTGCAGTCATCATCATCATCATCAGCATCATCATATTCGGTTTCACATCCGTTTTAGATGCTGGCATGTGTTGGACGGCTTTAAGAAACTGACTTTTAAACTAACCGATCTCTGGACAGGTCTTTATTTAACCCTCTTTCTCTCAAGCCCATTTTTATCACTTCCTCTCATGTTTTCCTTGACCTTCCCCTGTGAATAGATTCTGCTTTCTTAAGTGTTCTACATCTCTTAACCCAATATCTCTCATCCATATTTTCAAGGTGGCCAAACCATCGATGTCTCCTGTTCTGCACACATCTCCCTATACTGTCCCGATTTAATCTTCCTCTGAGCTCATCAGAAATAAGCCTGTCTATAAGACTCACATTACAGATCCATCGTATCATTCGCATATCAGTATAACTATTTAATCCACACATGCATTGACACAGCAGAACAACCGACCCATGACCAGAAGTTCCGTACGCAGTCATGTGACGAAGCTCTCTTAAGAGAGTATGCAGTTTGTTTCGTTTTCGTTTCTTTTTTTGTCTGCCATTACCAAACCTCGTTCCGTCAAGCAGAATCAATATCATTAGACTTAATCCTGCTCATCCTCCCCCCCCATACCCATTAAAGTATAACAGAAGAAAACGTTTTGCAAATAATAATCAACGTGCATCTTGAATTATCTGATTTGGCTCAAAGTTAACTCATTCTAAAAATGAGCTTCAGGGATTAAAACTTGGAACTATAGAAACTGAATCTCATTGGTCATAATCATTATTGGCTTTTGTTATGGCTGCAAATTCTTCAGGACGAGGCGTGTGGGTGTTAGCAGCGTTTTTGCTCTTTATCCAAACAGCAAAAATTGCGGTGAGGTTGTAGAGTTGGGAGCGAATAATCATTGACCATCCGATTATTTTTGTACTTTTTATTTTATTCCTTGTTGAATTGGTTGAGGCTTTATACCTGCCACAACTTGGCTAGCTGTTATTTGTACTAGTTGGAGATACGTCCTCAACAATCAGTCCGCCAGTGGATTTGTTGCTGTCAGGCTGAGATACAGTTCTGTCCAGTCCTAGGAGGTCCACCCTCCCAGGCTTTACCTTCTCTTTGAGATGAACGTTACTTTACTGCTGATCGCCTGAGGCGCCCCTACCACACTCAAGCATGGTTTTATAGACTGAAGTTCACTTCACCTAGTGCGCTGATCTTGTGTCTAACCTCCTGCCAAGAAGGTAAATAGATTTACAGTTCCAACGATGGCGGTACATGATTTTTGGTTTTGCGGGTTGCTGCTTCAGAAATTCCACAAATACAAAGAATTTTAAACTTCATGAATTAAACGTTTCTATATTTCTTTTTTAGTTTACAAATCTGTTCAAATCGTAAATTAATAAAAACAAAACATTTTTTTAAATAAATATTTTTTAACTTAGTTTAATATTTCAATTAAAAAAATATTGTATTATCTGGATTATTCGGACTGTTGTTCTCATCTTGTACGTTATTCTCACAACGTTTCAGCCGATGTAACCTCCAACCTTCTTCAAGTGCATCTTGGCAAACGTGATAATCTATACGTGGCGCAATGAATAGATTCCCGAGTCCAATATATATAGATATAGTGGTCGAAAAAACCCTATGATTTCTAGAAATATTAAAACTCCACGACTGCAAAAGTGCTGAAACAATGACAGTGCTTATGTGAAAAGACGAGAGAGAAATGATATGAGAATAATACGATGGATGTATAATGTAAGTCTTAAAGATAGGCTTAGTACTGATGACCTCAGAAGAAGATTAAATCTCGATAGTACAGGGAAATGTGTGCAGAACAAGAGACTTCGATGGCCACGTTGAAAGAATGGATGAAAGATCTTAGGTTAGTAGATGACGAACAGTTTAGGTAGAAGGTTTGGTTCACATGGAAAGGCCAACGAAAACATGGGAGGAAGTGATGAAAATGGACTTGAAAAAAAATAAAGATCTGGCAAGAGATAGATTAGTTTGGAAATCAATTTCTTAGAGCCGGGAGGGGAGAGAAGATATGTCATCAAGAAATTATCGAAATCAGTTGTTCAATATGCAACAGGAGGGAGCATATGTTTGCTATTAATATTAATTACAATTCCTCATTTCAAAATTCACAGCTTTATCATCAACAACTCTCATAAATGCAAGTTGAACACTTTCAATTTATCGGTACACGCTGTAGTACTACACCGGACCATTACTCTGATTCCAGACCATAACAAAATGTCTGAAATCTTGCTTGGTTGGCACTTCGTAAGTTGTTGTTCAGTGGATAGTGACGTCGTTCTTTCTTTCTCTCTTTCTTCTTAATAATAGCAAAAACAAGTTATTAAAATGTCAGCACAACATCATATAGGGATAAACAATACTTTCGTTTTTTTATCTTTCTTCTCCTATTTACAGTATATATACATAATAGCCCCAACCCTTAATTCCCTATATGGGAATGCGAGCAGCTGTCTAAAACAGGACTATTCTCTCTTGCTACGTGTTTCTCATGACTGCCTATCTATGACGCAGTATCCTGAAACATAGACCTAATTCTTACCTTTTCAATTCTAATGGAATTTTCCACTACTCTAAGCATAAGCTTACTCTAGCCTTACATGAAAAATACCGTTTTTAACATTATTTTTACACACTCAGACATAATCTTGCTACACACACAGCGTTTATAGAAATGCCAAGATGATGGTAAAAATTCGATGACTGGTCGATTTTTCTTGAATAAAATTCATTTTATAATAAAAATGATGAAAACTCTTTAATTCTCATTTTAAACAGAGATATTAAATTGTGTGAGCAATGCGTTTAAACATTACAAATGCAGTGGTATTGCACAATACAAAGAGAAACCTTTACTTCCATGAACAGAGTTTCTTTCTCAGGAATTCCCATTTGTGGAACGCAATACCACAGGACCTTTTCCCTGCTTACTCCCCCATGGCCGTCTTCAAGTCCAATATAAACAAATACTTGTTTAACCGCTCTCTTAAATAATCAAATTATGTCCTTTCCGCTCATAGTTTCCAATCCTCTCATATTATTGTTCATCACTCAACTGACAATATATTAATCCATATCCTCGAGTGTCTTTTGGCCTTGATAAGTGGTGACCAATTAGTATTAAAAAAACTATTGTTCAATTTTGAGAAGAGGGATTTCTTTTTAAAGAAAAGTCTGAAAATCAAGCTGAGGAAGCGTTTTATGTCGAATACACATAGAAAACTGAATCCTCTGACTGAAAAATTGGACTAGTATTTTTTTCAAATGTTTCTAATTTGAAAATTAAATGCTTAAACTATAGTGTTCTGAAGAATTTAGAGAAGAAGATTACTTTGTAACCCTAAAAACTAGCCACGTAATTAAATGTGACTATCGTTTGGTTTAAAAAAAACGAACCTGGAACGGTGAATATGCCATTTTTTTTTAATGTAAACTTCGGCTGATTGATTCTTTTAAAGTCAGCATTGGTTACACGACTAGAGAACTCTTTAGTGTTCAATAAAAAGGAGGTAAAAAAAGTCTCACTGTTAGTTCGGCTGAATGAATTGGAGATATTAAGATGTAATACATTCAAGTGTCAGAATAAAATTGGTGGATCATTAATATTGGCATTCCTAAACAGCTTGGATTACCAGAAACAATGGAGATTAACTTAAAAAATACAGGTTAGTGTCTAATTTATGAGTTATTAGTCGTCAGGAGAACTTAGATGATTGGTATGCAAACATTTAATTTTTATTGAATGTATTTGTAATGCACTCTTGGACCAAACATTCTTGTCAAATATCCGGAATTCAAAAACTATGTTTTGCTTTACATTTCTTGATTATTAAAACCCATATTTATTACATATTTGTTTAGATAACTTCAAGACCTAAATGTTTAAAGTCTTCCTTTAAACGTACAAGTTGCTTTATTTAACCATCCATACTATTTCAAGACCATCTTACTCTCCCTATCAATATTTGGAGTTCATAGCAGTTTCCACTAAAAACATATATTCTAGTTTGAAAAAAATCTGTTTAATTTCAGGACATGTCTTTTATGTGTTGACCTTTCTTTTACTGAATTGTTTTAGCATGGAAACATTTGGAGGTATTTTATTTTTTAATGAAAACAATTTTGAACTAGAAACATTTTGGTTTGGGTAGATTTTGTTAAGCAAATGATTATGTAGGTTGAGGCTTGTAATAGCAAAATTCGAGGTGAAGTTGCAGATGAGCTAATAGAGCTCTTCCCGCCTCGATCGTCATGGTAACATGAGGATGGGGGGGGGGAGGGGGGGCTTTGTTAACTATTCTGTACCTTTACCAAAATGGGTAAAAGTCCATAGTCACGCTTAACAATTATAACTCGGTTTGGTAATAGGAACTTCTTTAGTTTAGCTGTGAATCAGAATTTATTTGTTTTCAATTTTGAAAACAGGGGCAAATAATCAACCGGAAGCAATATAGAATTAGAAGTTTTTATCCAAAAATAAAGCGAACAATAATAACACCGAACTGTGTTTTTTTTATTTAATGTAAAATTTTATAAAACGAATTGTCAACGGTGATTTTTTTTTTGTATGCTTCAAAACTTTATAAAAACGAAGAGTATGTCTGTTTTTTTTATCAAACAAACAGTCAACATTTGAAAATACGGTAAAACAATTTTTACTTCCGGTTGATTGGGTTAAGAGTGAATGCAACTCTTCAAAATTGATTTCTGATTCACAGCTAAACTAAAGAAGTGCCCGGTAATATTTTAATATTTTTTGTCCTATTGGTACTCCAGATTTTATTGTCATTCAATACTTTTATAGAGAACGGACCGCGTTTTCATGACTTCACGTTGTTAACGTTCGGGCAGGTCTCAGAAGCGCCCGAGCGTTGACGAAACTATTAACCAATCAGGTTGCAGCAAGCAGAGGATAACTTTTGGAAGAAATTAATTTCTACGATCTGCAGCGCGTTTTAAAAAAATGAATTTCTACGATCTGTGTCAGCGCGTTGAATCTCCCGAAGGATTCATTGAGTTCTGTTAGCAACGGTCACTTCGAGCGAAAGACTAACCCTAACCCTTAAAATGTTGAAAAAGAAACAAAAATGAGAAAAAAAGAGAAGAAATTTGTTAAACACAGTAGTTTCGTTGTTTGTTATATATAAAAAAAGTCATCTTTTGAAACTTTTGGTGCGCAAAACACAAACATTTTATTTTAAAACATTTGATTAACACTGTTTTCTTTGACAAAAAATGAACATCTAATTAATAACAGTTGTTTAGCTATGGTTTGTTCGTTCTTTACTTTTATATATATATATATATATATATTTATTATTCATAATGAATTTAAGAAATTAAAAAGATGAAAGGGCAGCTGACCGGTTTCGTACCTCGCTCAACAGAGCCAAATATCGAGGTAATGTATAAAAAATATAAAAAGATGCTATGAGAATTATAGCGAGGGAAAGGGGTAAAAAAAAAAAAAAAAAAAAAAAAAAAAAAAGTTCAGTCAAATAGAAACAACATTAAGCCCGAGGAGATTTTCTCTTTGTTTGCAAAGAGAAGGTCTCAAGGACTTAATATAAATTGTTTCTAAGATCTTGAGATGATAAGGGGAGTGCGACTTACTAAGAATGGAGAATAAGTCGACACTGAATTTAGAGGCACAGGTGCGATTATTTATGAGATGTTGACCTATCGACGAGCCATAAGTATTATTCAAATCATCAGTTGGTAAATAATTTCTATTGCGAATTTTTGTGGGCACGTGTTGTTTGACCCGGATGTCCAATCTCTGTGACGTCATCCCGACGTAGTGCATACAGCAACTACATTTAAATAAATAAATAATGGAATTATTATGATGTGGGGGAAGGACATCTTTTCGAATAGAAGTTAAGATTGGACGAGAGGAAAAAACAACACGCGTATTCGCAGCAAAATAACATTGTTGTACAGACAAAGAGATTTGTTTGGCGAATCTATCACTAATATTACCAAGCCAAGGTAGGCGAAGGTAAATAGGGCATCTGTCTACAGAAGCTGGTTTGCTTTTGTAAAAATGTAATATTTTTGTTTTAATTGTAGATTGTACAATGTCTAAAGGGTAGCCATTGTTACAGAGGGTCTTAGTAATAAATTTAATTTCTTCATCCAGCTCGGTCTTCGAACAAATCTTTAAGGCCCTATGGGTAAGGGTCTTAATAAGATTAAATTTTTGTTTTGTGGGACAAAATGAGTCCCAACGAGTATAAAGACCAGTGAAGGTAGGTTTCCGATATACTGATGTTAAGAAACCACAGGAAGCTTTATTAACTAATACATCAAGGAATGGCAGTGAAGAATTAGTTTCCTTATCAATAGTGAATTTAAGAGCTGGATGAATATTGTTAAGGGACGTAAAAAAAAACGTCCGCTTCCGTTTCATTGTTGAACAGGCAAAAGGTGTCGTCAACATAACGAAAGTAGATATCTGGTCTATTTGGACCAGATAGGAGACCTTCTTCATGGAAACCAACAAAAATATTGGCCAATGCTGGTCCTAAGGGAGAGCCCATAGATACACCATCAATTTGCCTGTACATAATGTCGTCAAAACTGAATTCAACGGACATCGTAGCAAATTTCATCAACTCCACAAAAACATTTTCAGGAATAGGAGGAATGGGCAGTTGACCACGATATAAGGCATCAGCACATATATTAATCGTTTCAAGAAGGGGAACACAGGTAAACAGGCTAGATATGTCAAAAGAACACATAAATTTATCAGTATCTGAATAATTTTGCATAAAGTTGGAAAATGAAAAAGAATCTTTAATGCAAAATGAACTATAGTGTTTCAACACTGGTTCCAAAATAGTGGCAAGCCATTTGGCTACCTTGTGTTGGGAAGACCCTATCATCGATAATATTGGTCTTAATGGTACCCCAGTTTTGTGGGTTTTTGGTAAACCATACAAACGGGGTCGAATAGAACCCGTGGGTCTAATCATTTTAGAAATATTAGTGGGAAGAGCTCCACTCTTTACCCACTTAACTAAACGTTTTTGGAATTTAGTCTCGATAGATACAATGGAAATTATTTACCAACTGATGATTTGAATAATACTTATGGCTCGTCGATAGGTCAACATCTCATAAATAATCGCACCTGTGCCTCTAAATTCAGTGTCGACTTATTCTCCATTCTTAGTAAGTCGCACTCCCCTTATCATCTCAAGATCTTAGAAACAATTTATATTAAGTCCTTGAGACCTTCTCTTTGCAAACAAAGAGAAAATCTCCTCGGGCTTAATGTTGTTTCTATTTGACTGAACTTTTTTTCTTTTTTTTTTTTTTTTTTTTTTACCCCTTTCCCTCGCTATAATTCTCATAGCATCTTTTTATATTTTTTATACATTACCTCGATATTTGGCTCTGTTAAGCGAGGTACGAAACCGGTCAGCTGCCCTTTCATCTTTTTAATTTCTTAAATTCATTATGAATAATAAATATTGTCTCTTCAATGCTATTTTAAAGTTTTGTACGACAAAGAAAATATATATATATATATATATTACTTTGATTTTCTTCGTCTGAATTTATCGTCTGCCAATCTTTAATTTATCGTTTGGCAGTTTTAATGACACAAACGGATAAGTTATGTAAATAATGGTTAGATCTAACCAAATATCGATTTCAGAAATAGATTGCTATTTAGGCCTTACAGGGGAAATCCGACTGACTTAATTTTATGGTGTAAATGTGTGCGTGTGTTTATATATAAGGTTAAATAAAAATAAAAAAATTAAAACATTAGCGGTATTATTTAGAAATCTTAAAATTATTTCATTCTTTCAATTTAAATAGTACAAACTGTAAATTATGTTTAGGGAGGAAATAAATTATGAACTTGAAACCCGAATTAAATTATTGAATAAAAAACAAGAATTCATATCTAAATGCAGGCATATAAATAAATAGTTGTCTTGCTATTTAAACTCCAATTAAATAACAACACTTGTTACATATATTATGAACAAAAAAACAACACATGCACTATTATCTACGAATAAAAAAAAAACTTTTGAAACACAACGTCACATGTATAAATACCGCTAATTGTTCTGGGTCGCGTTTCAATAGATCTCAGCAGTCGAATACAGTTTGGATGATTGGTGATACCATGAACCTGCAGTAAAGAATTAAACTATGTACATTTTATTATAATTTATTAGCTTATATATATATATATATATATATATATATATATATATATATATATAAAAATAGTAAGTTATTAAAATATATTTATGGCAATTAAGCTACATCGAGGCTTCCGTGTTTCATCCTCGTCAGACAAAAATATATGGAATTCGTGTTACGGGGTGTTTTTATATATACACGTGGTGGTTAGTCTAGCTAGCTAACCAATCAGATTTGTTGTTGTTCCCTCCCACGTGTCAATGTTTCCATTAACCAATGGCAGAGCTTGTTACAAACAAAGATTCGGCTGACTTCTACTTGTTATTATTTTGTTCTGTGTTTATAGGGATGACTCACCTTTTCGGTGAATGTGTCGAATTCATAAGTGACCTTATTTTAACACGTGCGTGCTTGGAGTACTTTTTCTATTCTTAGGTGTTGGATTAGTTTTTTTCAATTCTACAGTTTTATAGGTTTTGGAGGGTCTTTAAATTTCAGATTTCTCATTCAGACATAATCTACACGGGTCGTCTAAATTTCTACATGTACTGGCCTGTCGTATTATTTTCACTCGACTATTCACGAACGTTCGCTTTCTTTGAGCTCCCAGTAATTGGTCGATAAAAATATATAATATATATATTATATATAAACTAAGGCATCCTTTCAATCTAAACGGGCAATGGATACCCCTTATCAAGATATCTGCACAAGGACTTCTATACTGAAGTAAGGGTCGTGCAATCTGCAACTGCATCTCTCCTAAACCGGCATTGCTTTAGTCCAGTAACAATAACTCCTGAAAATGCTGGGATAATCAGCGAAAGACTGGCATTATGTTAGAGTTTTCCTTCTTCTAAGTTAGTTGCATTACCACATCCAAGTCTAGTCTACCCTATTATTTAATCCATAGATGAAGGGAGGATATATAAATTCATACTTTTTTCTCAGGGTATTAGTGAAAGTTTATATGTGTATGGGTGGGTACACTCGCTACGTCTAACCACACTGATGAGTTGTATATGACGAAACAGCTGTCTGTGGATGACTAATATATATATGTATATATATATATATATATATATATATATATATATATATATATATATATATTATAATACTGATCCATTCCAATAACCATGCAAAATTCAATCAAAATCATAATTTTCATAAGTTCCTTCAATTTTTTAAAATATTTATTTGAACACCTCAGTGATTGTTTATTATTCCAATTTACATCTTATATAAAAAAACAATCTTTTCATCTTTAAAGTTTAAAGATGAAAAGATTGTTTTTGGAATGATAAACATCCACTGAGGTGTTGAAATAAATATAAAATATAAAAATAAAAATTGATGGAACTTATGAAAATTATGATCTTTTATTGATTTTTGCATGGTTATTGGAATGAATCAATATAATATATATGCTCTGAATCTTGTAATACAACTTTATTGAGATTGTAATTGGACCTTTTTCAAATACTGTAAACAGTATAAAATTGAAAATATACATTCCTCATAAAAACTTACATATATATATATATATATATATATATATATATATAGGTGCTCTTATCGATCCTGAACCAGTTTTCGTGACGTTCGACTCGGAAGCGTTCGGCTGTTCTACGCAAACGCGCGAGAGTTGACGAGCCGATTTGTACCAGACGACATTTTTGATACGGTGCTGCGTCCTATGATCATAATGTTTAGCTTGCTTTTTTTTTTTTTTTGTTAGGGTAAGGAATGTTTTTAAAGAAACAACAAAGAAAATTAAACATATTTACATTATTTTTTTTTGAAAGAAACAACAGGAAAAAAAACATAGCGAGGTTACTGTTATAAAATGAATACTGTATTTTTATTTACAAGGATTTTTTTTTAAGAAACAAACAAAAAAAAACGTACCAAAATTACTTTTATCATGACATATTTTTTTAATTTTATTATTTATTTTTACTTGCTCGCGATGATACTGCAGTGCAAAGCTGTTCGTAATTCATTTTAGGTTTATTTTCTTCAAAAAAACTTCCTGACAGAAAATCCGTCTTCGAAAGCACTTATTTTCACTTTGTAACACAGTTATCGACTGCTCGCTGCTTCGGCTCGTCAACACTCGGCCGTTTGCTTAGGACAGCCGAACGATTCCGAGTCGAACGTCACGAAAGCTGGTTCAGGATCGATATCAGTACCTATATATATATAAATTCCCGAAACAGTTTTTCATGGTAAACAACTGATGATCCCTTAAATAATGTTAGAAGCAAACTAATATAATAACTGTAAAAACTAAATTGACTTACATGAGTGATTTTCCACTGAACGACCTGGGACTTAAGGTTTTTTTTAGTTTTTTTTTAGTTTTAATGGTTGAGAAACTTCCGAGACTATATATATATATATATATATATATATATATATCGCCCCCTATTTATAGATTGAGCTCTCTAGTATTGGAAAAACGGTTTCGCCTAGTGTAAAGCACTGAAGACTTATCTGCACTCTAGTTTTGATGCTATGTTTTAACTTCGAACTTAGGTGTCTATACTCTCTGCTGATGAAGAGAATTGATAGCAATAAAAATCCATATCGTCTCGGAAACGATCGTACACGAAACTGTTGCTTATGTCGAATTCTTGGAACGAATGTAAATGACTGACATAAATTGGTTTACCTCTAGATTATCATATATATATATATATATATATGAAAGAGAAAGATAGATATTGTAATTATTTTTGATAATTATAATATATAGCCTCTATTCTATTCTGTATACTTCTAAAATCTTAGTTATCTGCACAAAAAAGTGGAGTGTCGCTTATTGGATTTTCAGCTTATTCTCTATATCAACTAAGGCTCTTTAGTTTTAAACCTAAATAAATAAATGTGAAAGCACGAAATGTGTATAAAAATAGAAATACGTTTGTCAGTTTCTCGTGCATTCTTAGATGCAATGGCAGAAGAGTCGTATTCGACAAGAACAAGATCACGTTCCACCAAGGTTCTCTCTCCCTTTCTTTCCTTCACTTCATGACAGCTTTAGCTCTTTGCTGTCCAAATAGACTTTACCTGTCACCTGTCACTTTTAATTAGTCTTCTTGCTTGCCAGATGAAACCTGCACTTCACCTAAGACCACAAAAAAAGTCTCAGCATTTTATATTGTAACAGGTCTTCTCAATCAAATAAAGAAGTTCACAACGAATAAGAAAATGTAATGAATGAAATTAAGTACTTTTCTAATATATCTTAACATTTATAAAAGCGAAAGTTCTGTTTTCTTTTGACGTTTGAGTTTCATATTAAAGACTGGTGCCATCCTCTCTGTGAAGGCAAAGTATGGTATATAATCAAATATACACTTACCGGCTCCAATGTCCTATATCCTATAGGCAAATATTGCTTGGATGAAGAAGTATTTATATAGAGATTTATTCACTCTCAGACTGGCAGCCAATCAGAATTCATATAATGGACTTGCCCAACTTGGCATAGTGGAGCAGTTCAGCTTTTATATGAACTGGCTTTTTGGTTACTTGAGTCTTTACTTATCTTGCTGCTCAACTGGTCGTACAGTTGAGCCCTAAGTATCAAATTCCATAGATGGAGTGTCAATTGGCCACATTGTGAAAAATGGCCCAGTTACTCACCTGGTCGAAAATCTAAGAAGAAAATTTCTTCTTTCTTCATCTCTCTCAAAGAGGTCTCTCCCTATCTATATGAGTTAGCATGTTAGTATTAGTTGATCACATGATAATTCCTCGTGCCCTCTAAATAATTCAATCAATATTTGGAGCTCTCAAGATTCTTGTTTCTCGGAATGAGAAAATCTGTCGGGTCCATTCTATCCAAATTATCGGTAAATTCTTATTCTTGTTTATCTTTTAATTTTGAGGGCACTTACTTTTTTTCAGGATAGAAGATGATAGAAGCCATCAGAAATGGATAAACGATAGAATAAATAGATAGACGATAGAATAAAGACGAAATTAATAGAATAAGAAATAGAAAAAGATAGAACTGAAGGAAATAGAGAGAATAATATAGAAGTTAAAATAAATTTTAAAAAAGGATTAAAGCAATATACAGAAGAAATCGGTAGAAGAATATAGCAAAATATATTGCACGAAAAAGGAAAGAAGATAACAGATAAATGCTAAACGAAATAGATAGAAGAAAAGAAAAGATACAAAAATAGAAGATAGAAGCCAAACAAATAGAAATCTATTAAAAAGATATAGATGAAAGAAATCGAGAGAAGAAAGTAAAAAAAGAGGAAAAATAGAAGAATTAACTAAAAATTCTACTGTTTCCTGTCGTTTTACCTCTAAAACTAATATTTTTCATATGTACCATTTCACACTCACATTTAAAAATCTTATATATTATACCTACATGCTTTCTTTGCACGTTTATATATCTATTTATATATCCATGTGAAACTATTGAACGTTTCTACAATTTGTGTATCTTTATAATGTCAAGCTCTGCTTCGCATTTAAATAGATAACACTCTAAAAGATCGAATGCTACTAAGCATAAAGAGCCCTTTTCCAAGAACTTTTGTGAACAAGTTGTATTTCGGAGAAATCCTTGTTCTCACCCACTATCTTCAATGACCTTCGTTTCACACACTCTGCTAATTCAAAATCTTAAAATTGTCTACATTATGTAAAAGTGGGCATGGCTTATATGGACTATATATTTTTAAACGGATTTATCATAATATCAGATTATTCCTTTTAGTTAAAATTTGATTGTGTTTAATTTAAAACATAATAATCTAAAGTTAATCCGTCAAGAATGTATGAAATAAATATTAAAATGAAAACGGTGGCACAGAACACATAAATTCAGTGAAATTTGAAATTTTAAGAAATGAATCTTAAAAATTTCTTGAAAAATAAATATAATTTATTTGAAACTATTTCAAAGATAATTAGTAAATTAAAGTCTTAAGATACTGAATTTATATTAAAAAAATACTTACTTTTTACTCAAAATTACATAACTATACAAAAAAGTAATAATGACATCACATAGCAGTCATTTTTAGAAAAAAATAAAATGGTCACTGAGATTTAGCCAAGTATGGAAAACTCTAATTGCAATAATATTTCATTTTATTATTTTAAATTTTATGTAGAATATAAGGTTTTGTAATAGATTGGTTCAGTTAATTTTATGTAACATGGTTTGTTTTGACACTGTCGTCTGCTGCCTTCAATTTGTTTTTCTATGCTTTCTGATCGTCTAAATTCATTTGTCGGATTTCTGAAAATAAGTATTTCTAAAATTTAGTAAAAAATTCAATTTTTTTTTCGGAATATTGCACTGTTTCAATTTTATTCATTCTTTTTGTTTTCATGATTAACAGAAAATTGCTTAAGCCTGCCTTTTCATATGCAAAAGAAAACTATTATAAAATCGCGTCGTAAAATTACAAGTCAAAAGTTTCATATACAAATATAATAATATTTATGAGATTATTGTATTTATTTTTCTTGTGAATATATTAAATAAACAATCCTTTATTACATGATAATATCGTCAAGTCGATAAATAATCTTTTCTTCCAGTTATATTGATTTACACTTCATCTAGGGAATATTTTCTTAATATATAATCACTACATTAAAAAAGATTTTTGTTAACATCTACAGTGCTTTATTTTATAAAATAGAAATAAAATTATTTGTTTTTTTTAGTATCCTGACATATAACTGTAATAAATGTGCTTTTGTTTACACAAAATAAGACATTTTCACTAAGTTTCCTAATAAAATAATGAATTCATTATTTTCAGTGATCATTAATTAATAGAATACTGAAAATGTCATTAAAATTGGTTGAGGTCCTGAATTTTGGTGCATTTTGAAATGAAGAGAAAGGCAATTTTTTTTGCGACTTGCCATTCATTTTGTCCATACCTAATTATTGTACTTCTTCATCTGATCCAAAAATATATTACTATATCAGCCATTGCGCTTGACATTTTGAATGCGTTTGACAGTGCGGGGCATTCTGGTCTCCTACAAAAACTTCAGGGTTATGGTATTGATGGTGAGGTTCTTGACATTATTAGGTCTTTTCTTTCTGATCGAAGCCTGTGAGTAATTTTGGACAGTGTCTCTTCATTCTCTTTTCCTATCAATGCTGGTGTTCTTCAGAGCTATATTCTAGGCCCAACACTGTTTCTTCTCTATATAAATGATCTTCCAGAAAATATTGTTCAGAAAATTAACATCTATGCTGATGATACCACTCTCTATTCTGGTGTTGCTTCTCGTCCATCTCCTTAGGATCAGTCGAAATATGCAGCTGATCTAGAAGTTGACCTGGGTTCAGTTGTGGATTGGGTACAAAATAGCCTGTTTCATTTAATCCCGTTAAGACTCAGCTCGTGTCTTTCAATCGTGGGCGTGCCCCTTTTCTTCCTGAGATTCTCATGGATAACTCTGCTCTTGAGAAGACATCTACTCTGAAACTTCTTGGCCTTTCTCTCTCATCAAATCTTTCTTGGAGTTCATACTTTAGATCCATTGCTCTTTCTGCTTCTCATAAAGTCGGTTCTCTCTATCGCTCAAAATACTTTCTCACACCTGAGGCTATTCTATATCTCTACAAATCTACAATCAGACCATGTATGGAGTACTTTTTTTCATATTTGGGCTGGTGAATCTCTGTCCCATTTGAGGGTTCTTGATAAGGTGCAAAAACGTATCTGTAATTTGATTGGCCTACCCTTTCTTCTTCTCTGCACTTTCTCTCTCTCATAGACGTGATGTTGCTAGTCTCAGTCTTTTCTATAAATACTATTATGGCATGTGTTCTTCAGAATTATGTGATCTCTTCCCTGCTTCCTTTGTTTCAGCTCGTTTGACTCGTCGGTCTAGTGGTCTCTATCAATTCACTGTTTTGATACGTCATTGTAATACAGCTTCCTATTTCTGTAGATTTTTTTCAAAAATCGCAGGCTTGTAGAACTCTCTTCCTGCAGACTGTTTTCTGCCTACCTATAACCTTGGTCTTTTCAAAACTAAGGCCAATAGGCATCGCCTGTGTTTGCGATAATCATATTTGTTCTTGTTAGCTCCTTACATCAAGTGGCTTCATGCCTTGTCCAGAGTGATTTCCATAAAAAAAAAAAAAAAAAAATTCAATTAATTAATTAATCTAGATCTAAAAGGGTTAATATGTCGTAAAACAAAAAAACGTTTCATCTAGGGACGAACAATAAAAGTGAAAGTAATTTATTTTATAACAGAAAAATGAATCCTCCCCCCTCCCATTGAGTGAAATCCACCAAATAATCCACCAAATAATCCACCAAATAATCCACCAAATGAAATCCACCAAATAATCCACCAACTGAAATCCACCAAATACCAGAGAATTTTAATGAAATCCTCAGTATTTATTTATTAAAAAAAATCTTTTGAATGAGATTAGTTCAAACAAAATGTACTTAATGCTGTTGAGGGGGAATGTTGGGCTCAATGGATACCAGGGCTAACTCTGGAATCGGCTATGCCGAGTTCCACTGCTTTTGGATCCATTGTGGTATTTACACACTAATAATGTCGAAAGCATCATCATCATATAGTCTATTTTACACAGTAATACTGTTCAGAAATCATCATCATTATCATATAGTCTATTTTAGCATCTTATTTCCCTTAGGCAGAAGTTTAACGTTTTTTGGGGGGGTAGCCTGCAAGCTTGGAAGTTTTGGGAATTATGCGCGACAGATCGACAAAAATACCTTATACTAAAGCAAGACGGATGAACTAAAATGCTATTTTAAACTTAAACGTGATGGATCAGCTAAAATTCTATTTCAAACTTAAGCGTGATGGTCCAACTAAAATGCTATTTCAAACTTAAGCGTGATGGTCCAACTAAAATGCTATTTCAAACTTAAGCGTGATGGACCAGCTAAAATTCTATTTTAAACTTAAGCGTGATGGACCAGCTAAAATTCTATTTCAAACTTAAGCGTGATGGTCCAACTAAAATGCTATTTTAAACTTAAGCATGATTGACCAGCTAAAATTCTATTTCAAACTTAAGCATGATGGTCCAACTAAAATGCTATTTCAAACTTAAGCGTGATGGTCCAACTAAAATTCTATTTCAAACTTAAGCATGATGGTCCAACTAAAATGCTATTTCAAACTTAAGCGTGATGGACCAACTAAAATTCTATTTCAAACTTAAGCATGATGGTCCAACTAAAATGCTATTTCAAACTTAAGCGTGATGGACCAGCTAAAATTCTATTTTAAACTTAAGCGTGATGGACCAGCTAAAATTCTATTTCAAACTTAAGCATGATAATCGAACTAAAATGCTATTTCAAACTTAAGCGTGATGGTCCAACTAAAATGCTATTTTAAACTTAAGCGTGATGGACCAGCTAAAATTCTATTTCAAACTTAAGCGTGATGGTCCAACTAAAATGCTATTTCAAACTTAAGCGTGGTGGACCAGCTAAAATTCTATTTCAAACTTAAGCGTGATGGTCCAACTAAAATGCTATTTCAAACTTAAGCGTGATGGTCCAACTAAAATGCTATTTTAAACTTAAGCGTGATGGACCAGCTAAAATTCTATTTCAAACTTAAGCGTGATGGTCCAACTAAAATGCTATTTCAAACTTAAGCGTGATGGACCAGCTAAAATTCTATTTCAAACTTAAGCGTGATGGTCCAACTAAAATGCTATTTCAAACTTAAGCGTGATGGACCAGCTAAAATTCTATTTTAAACTTAAGCGTGATGGACCAGCTAAAATTCTATTTCAAACTTAAGCATGATGGTCCAACTAAAATGCTATTTCAAACTTAAGCGTGATGGACCAGCTAAAATTCTATTTTAAACTTAAGCGTGATGGACCAGCTAAAATTCTATTTCAAACTTAAGCATGATGGTCCAACTAAAATGCTATTTCAAACTTAAGCGTGATGGTCCAACTAAAATGCTATTTTAAACTTAAGCGTGATGGACCAACTAAAATTCTATTTCAAACTTAAGCGTGATGGTCCAACTAAAATGCTATTTCAAACTTAAGCGTGGTGGACCAGCTAAAATTCTATTTCAAACTTAAGCGTGATGGTCCAGCTAAAATGCTATTTCAAACTTAAGCGTGATGGTCCAACTAAAATGCTATTTTAAACTTAAGCGTGATGGACCAGCTAAAATTCTATTTCAAACTTAAGCGTGATGGTCCAACTAAAATGCTATTTCAAACTTAAGCGTGATGGACCAGCTAAAATTCTATTTCAAACTTAAGCGTGATGGTCCAACTAAAATGCTATTTCAAACTTAAGCGTGATGGACCAGCTAAAATTCTATTTTAAACTTAAGCGTGATGGACCAGCTAAAATTCTATTTCAAACTTAAGCATGATGGTCCAACTAAAATGCTATTTCAAACTTAAGCGTGATGGACCAGCTAAAATTCTATTTTTAACTTAAGCGTGATGGACCAGCTAAAATTCTATTTTAAACTTAAGCGTGATGGACCAGCTAAAATTCTATTTCAAACTTAAGCATGATGGTCCAACTAAAATGCTATTTCAAACTTAAGCGTGATGGACCAGCTAAAATGCTATTTCAAACTTAAGCGTGATGGTCCAACTAAAATGCTATTTTAAACTTAAGCGTGATGGACCAGCTAAAATTCTATTTCAAACTTAAGCGTGATGGTCCAACTAAAATGCTATTTCAAACTTAAGCGTGATGGACCAGCTAAAATTCTATTTCAAACTTAAGCGTGATGGTCCAACTAAAATGCTATTTCAAACTTAAGCGTGATGGACCAGCTAAAATTCTATTTTAAACTTAAGCGTGATGGACCAGCTAAAATTCTATTTCAAACTTAAGCATGATGGTCCAACTAAAATGCTATTTCAAACTTAAGCGTGATGGACCAGCTAAAATTCTATTTTAAACTTAAGCGTGATGGACCAGCTAAAATTCTATTTCAAACTTAAGCATGATGGTCCAACTAAAATGCTATTTCAAACTTAAGCGTGATGGTCCAACTAAAATGCTATTTTAAACTTAAGCGTGATGGACCAACTAAAATTCTATTTCAAACTTAAGCGTGATGGTCCAACTAAAATGCTATTTCAAACTTAAGCGTGGTGGACCAGCTAAAATTCTATTTCAAACTTAAGCGTGATGGTCCAACTAAAATGCTATTTCAAACTTAAGCGTGATGGTCCAACTAAAATGCTATTTTAAACTTAAGCGTGATGGACCAGCTAAAATTCTATTTCAAACTTAAGCGTGATGGTCCAACTAAAATGCTATTTCAAACTTAAGCGTGATGGACCAGCTAAAATTCTATTTCAAACTTAAGCGTGATGGTCCAACTAAAATGCTATTTCAAACTTAAGCGTGATGGACCAGCTAAAATTCTATTTTAAACTTAAGCGTGATGGACCAGCTAAAATTCTATTTCAAACTTAAGCATGATGGTCCAACTAAAATGCTATTTCAAACTTAAGCGTGATGGACCAGCTAAAATTCTATTTTAAACTTAAGCGTGATGGACCAGCTAAAATTCTATTTTAAACTTAAGCGTGATGGACCAGCTAAAATTCTATTTCAAACTTAAGCATGATGGTCCAACTAAAATGCTATTTCAAACTTAAGCGTGATGGACCAGCTAAAATTCTATTTAAAACTTAAGCGTGATGGACCAGCTAAAATTCTATTTAAAACTTAAGCGTGATGGTCCAGCTAAAATTCTATTTTAAACTTAAGCGTGATGGACCAGCTAAAATTCTATTTCAAACTTAAGCATGATGGTTCAACTAAAATGCTATTTCAAACTTAAGCATAACAGATCAATTAACACGTTATTTTCAAGTTAAGCGAGACGGACCAACTAAAATTCTATTTCAAAATTAAGTGCAATTGACCAAGGAATATGCTATTTTAAACTTAAGCGTGTAAGAGACTTGTAAAAATGCTATTTACCAGTGATGAGTTCCAATGCAAAACGCAATAAATCCACTATTTTTAAAATGAGATATTAAACAATAAAAAGACGAATATATCAAATCGAAAGTTCCACTAAAAGCTTATTTTAATTGAAGGCAAAGAGAAATTATGCCGATATCATATTATGTAAAACATGATTTGGGAGTATGGCCGAGTGACGAAATGTAACACTTTTTGGTAGTGATAGCTCCGTAATTTTGAAAATGGCATTTATCGCATTTGAAGAATAACAGACCAACTAAAATGCTATTTACAAACTTAAACGTGACAGACTGACGTATAAAGCCTCTCATACCGATGCTTGGATGCTTCTAAAAAGAGAAGGGGACTTTTTGAAGAAACAAAATACTTGTAACAGGAACAATTTATATACAGTTTATATTATACTTGGTATGTATTTCATATGATTATGTAAAAATTATTTCTTTTCTTTGTTTCTCTATTGAGCTATTGCCGCTATTCATGGTCCATTGCTAGCAATAAACTATCAAAGCAGAAGTGTTTTGCATGCAGGGTGGTAGGCTTTCAGAAAGCCACCGTTTTGTGATAATCTTTCTGAAGAGAACTAAAAGCTGTGTGAATCGAAGCGGAAAAAGAAAAATCAATGGTGGGCGTCTAGATCTTAAAATGATGCAGTTCACTGGAGCAAGGAAATAATTTGTAAGTGCAGCAAGAAGGCACCAGAGGGGAAGCGAATTGATAATGATCATCTCACAAGAGAAACTTGTAAAGTGTGTATAGGTCCATAACACTTATATTAGGTTATCCGGCTTTAGTCATGGAATGAAGTCTACTGGAGTGTAATGTAAGTGATATTAACCGTGGAATTCTATAGAAAACAATATTGCAAACAGTGTCCGCTAGGGGCTCATGCCACTCTTCAAACTATGGTGCATGTAAGTGTGAAAGGACGGAACTAGAACACTATCCTTTGTAAATAAACTAATATGTTAATATTTTTTAATAACCAAAAGTCAGAGGATTATATATTTGTAGAATCAAAGTAACACTTACAGTATGAAGGGCTCCAAATAGTTAATAGGAAAATTCTTGCGTGAATGAAGAAATATTTATGTATGGATTATACCCTCATCAACTAGCAACCAGTCAGAACCTAGAGTGTGGACTTGTCTATCTAAGCATAATGGAATCTCCTAGCCTGCTTATAAACCAACTTTCTAGGGTTCTATCTCAGTTTTCTTGTTTAGCTCAACTGGTCATACAGCTGAGTACTGATTACTAAATTCAAATTTTTTATAATATTTTCAGCATTTATTAAATAAATTATAATATAAATACTACAATTGTAATAAGTCATTTAGAGTAATCTCCCCTTGTTTTATGATTACATCTCTTTTAGTGTTCTGTTCTCATTTGTCATTAAAACAATTGTGAGATTTAACATCATCAGTATTTTCACAAAACTAAAGCTTTAACAATTTAAGTTTGGGTTCGATTTAATGCAGATGAGCAGTTAAGTTTATTGTGTTTTGTTTTAATATGTTGTTGCAATTAAAACTACTCTATTTGTTTCCAAAAGCATTTTAAATAAAGACGACATAAAATAAACCTTTCGACTCTAATAGCTTCTTTTTCTCGAACCGCTTGACTTTTGAACATCCTTCCCTGCTCCCCGACTGTACCAACATGCAGAAATTTAAATGTAATGTGAACAAACATCTTGCTACATAACTCTCCACTTAAGATACCTCCTATGAATTTGACTTCGAATTCACAGTAGCCCCTTACATCTCAGTGGCAATGTGCCTTGTTTGAGGTGAACAAGTTTTTAAAGAAATTCAAAGAATTAAAAGATAAAGCCTCCAGAATGCTGCCAAAATACATATTTGTCGAGAGCGAGGAGGAGTGAAAGTAGGCATTGTCGGTTTTGATTTCAAATATCTATTAACAACTATGCAAACACTTATATTTGTTAGTTGCGCATTCTTAGTTATGCATTCTTAGTTATGCATTCTTAGTTATGCATTCTTAGTTATGCATTCTTAGTTATGCATTCTTAGTTATGCCTTCTTAGTAATGCCTTCTTAGTAATGCCGTCTTAGTAATGCCGTCTTAGTAATGCCTTCTTAGTAATGCCTTCTTAGTTATGCCTTCTTAGTTATGCCTTCTTAGTTATGCCTTCTTAGTTATGCCTTCTTAGTTATGCCTTCTTAGTAATGCCTTCTTAGTAATGCCTTCTTAGTTATGCCTTCTTCGTTATGCTTTCTTCGTTATGCCTTCTTCGTTATGCCTTCTTCGTTATGCCTTCTTTGTTATGCCTTCTTCGTTATGCCTTCTTCGTTATGCCTTCTTCGTTATGCCTTCTTCGTTATGCCTTCTTAGTTATGCATTCTTAGTTATGCATTCTTAGTTATGCATTCTTTCTTGCGCATTCTTTCTTGCGCATTCTTATTAAACTTTCCTGCGTTTGTTATCTACTTATAATATAACAAAGATTTTCTCTGTCAGGATTTCTGTCTGTCCGCCGCTGAGAATTTTTGTAAACGTAAAATGCTAAAAATTGCCTGTCTGCTAACTACTCTTTGGTTATTTCACCTACGAATGATAGACTAGTTATGCAGATTTGTGTTTGTAAAGAAGGCCATGAAGGGCATGACCCCACCACCTGCGTACACACATTCTAATCTATTTATAATTAAATATAATTCCCATATTGTATTTAATTCTATACAAGGTCCACGTAGGAGGCCATTGTCCTACAACATATGCACTGCTTCTTTGAGATGTCTTTCTTTTCACCGGTCTTCTGTCTATAAATTTTATATTTTACCGAAACGTAGTTCGAATAACATCGAAGATGAGAATAGTAGTCTGAATAATCCAAATAATACAAATGTTTTTGATTGCTTCAGAAACATGCAATTGTTGCGCAATGTATAAAGTGCTAAGTAATAATCAGTTCTAAGTGACAGACTTTTGGAGGTTGAAGTTTCAATCCTCAGTACAGGCGATACTAAGAATATAATAAAAATTATTTCAGACTTCTACCAGGTCATGGCTGATGGAACGAGAACAATCTATCCCCATGGATTAAATAACAGGTTCATTTTGAAATTCCTTAACTGCTTTAAAGTATTTCTGGTCTCTTGATTTTATGAAATGTTCATAATGTGTATCATTATTATGAATTCCTACAAACTAGTTCAAAAATAAAATCTCAAAGAAAATAGTTCCTATCTTAGAAAACAGAATTGCTGAATTCCCTTTCTAATTGATGTTAGATTATCAAGCCAAAGTTTAACTAATTATCTGCTCACTTACTTCCTTTGTCAATGAAATTAGTCTTTTGTCCAGTTCTTAGTAAAACAGTAATGTTTGATTAATGTTTGATTCAAATCCACACACAATTCATGCCATGATAAACGCCACCACTATCTTTAGCCATATATGGCATAATCATGTTGAGACACCGGTTCCCATCAGATGACCAAAGTTAAGCAACGTTGAGCCTGGTCAGTGTTGTTTTCTTTAATTCATTAGAAATTATAAGAATAATTTATATATAAAAAATTAAATCAGTGACATAATTCTATGATTTTACATGAATATTAGTGCGAACACTGACGATGCATAATGTTTTCTGTAATACCTTAAATAATTAAAATTAGCCAAATTTGAATACAACATAATCACGTTGACACACCGGTTTCCGTTAGATCAACGAAGTTAAGCGACGTTGAGTCTGATCAGTACTAAAATGGGTGACCATTTAGGAATACCAGATATTGTATGTGCTCTCCGCTTAACTCTGCATTGTTTCCAGTCGTCCTGGACTTCCCTTGCCACTAGTATAAAGCAATGCCGATCTACTAAAGGTTGGAGATTGCACAACCCTTGTTTCACAATTACACGTGCAACTACCCTCACAGGGGTATTCATTGTCTCTCGAGACTAAATGGAGGCCATGGAATCTTTAGCTATGTTATAAGATGGTATTAATTTCTTCTTATTCTATGATATAACCCTCTATGTTGTTGGCCTTTTGGCTGAGATTTTTCAACACGTAAATACTTCACATTCTACTTAAAATATATTCAGAGTAAATGTGGTATTATGGTGACTGCAATGATTCTAGCTAAGAGTAGGATAGACAAATAGAGTAGACAAAGGATAACCAACGACCCCCCATTTCCCTCACACTTTTGATTGCCTTGTTCCTAATTTATGTATATATTTAATATTTTCTCTAAAATAAATAATTGAAAGTGTAGTATCTGTTCTGTCCTCGATCAGTGAAGAAGAAATCCTTCTAGACTGAAACAATTTTAATTTTTGTCCCTATCAGAATCGTCTGATTTATTCCCTGCTTCCTTTATTCCAGCTCGTTTGACTCGTTGGTCTAGTAGTCTTCATCAATTCGCTGTTCAGGTACCTTGTTATAATACATCTGGCTATTCCAATAGCTTCTTGTCAAAAACTGCAGGCTTGTGGAACTCTCTTGTGCTGACTGTTTCCCTCCTTCCTATAGCCTGGGTCTTTTCAAGACTAAGGCCAATAGGTATCTCCTGTTTTTTTTGCATTCATCATCCTTCATTGTTTTTTAGCTCCTTACATCAAGTGGCTTCGTGCCTTGTCTGGAGCGACTTCAACAGAAACAAATCTGCCACTTTTTGGGGAGCTTGATTTTCCCCACATTAAAAACCTTATGCCTAACTCTATTCCCGTAAGCAGCAAGTAAACAGAAACTGTCTATGCAAACCTTCTATCTGAAGTAAACTTAACTAATCTCTTTTTTTAATCTCATTAGTAAAGCAACGCTCTAATCATTTGCTAATCTTCTATCATTTTATTATTAAGGCATTATCTTAATCCTTTGTCGTTATTATCATTACTAACTTTTACTGTGATTCGTTAGGCATTAATTAATCCTTTGTCAAGTAAGGCATTCTCTTAATCTCTTATCATGAAGTTAATGTATGCAACATTGCAAAACATCGTGTTAATCTGGAACAGCAAAATCTCGAGAAGATTACTTGTTTCTAAGGAAAAAGAAAAGAAAGTACAAAATCACCTTCACAATCTAGTGGGCAATCATCTCTTCTCTTCCCTCCAGCTTCTTTCTCACAAAAGAGACACTGCTAGTCATTCCCTACTCTACCAATATTTCTATCATAGGTGCTCGACCAAGATTCAAGCTCTGATTCCCCTCTCCCCCCCGAAAAACCTTCTCAGCAAGAACTCGTCTACCAACACTGCAAAGAACTTTCCTTTCTTCCTCTGGAACTTCCATGAACAAAGTTTCTTTCCAAGAACTTCCCACCTGTGGAACACGTTACCGCAGAAATGCTTCCCTGCAGATTACAACATGGTCGTTTTCAAGTCCAATGTCATATTGTCCTGTTCATAGTTGTAGTCTGTAGAGAAACATTCCTACGGTAACGTGTTCTACAAGTAGGATATTCTTAGAAAGAAACTCTGTTCATGGAAGTTCCGTTTGATTTTAGGTTTATAGACGAAGAAAGAGTTCTTTGCAGTATTGGTAGAAAGACGAGTTCTTGCTGAGAATGTTTTACTGGCGAAGGGAACCAGAGATTGGAGCTGAGTCGAGCATCTACCGTGGAAATACGTGTTAGAACAGGTATTTATACGGAGCAAGTGGTTACCAATCAGATAGTGACGTGCCTGTAAATTCCCGGATATACTCGAAACCTTGTGCGTGCGGATAGAACGATGGATATGTTTGGATATTCTCACTTCTAACCTTTGAGTAGTTTTTTTTTTATGCAAATCGCTTCAGACAAGGCATGAAGCCACTTGATGTAAGGAGCTAACAAGAACCAAAGATGATTATCACATAGTTCTTAATCCTTTCATTGTTCCAAGTGAAAATCTCACTAACCCTTATCCTTGAGTAGCTTTAGGCGTTTGTTAGTAGTTTAGCATTGGTATAAAATAAAGTAATATTTGCTAAAGATATTGTGACACGACATAAACCAAAAAGAGAAACTTCAACTCCAAGAAAAAGGTGTGACGCTTGCATGAAGGACACATAAAATTAAGTGATTGAGCGTTCAGCTACCAGATCCACTTCAGGAGGTGTGAAAAAACAGTGAAAAAAGTTGAAGGATGAAATAGGGGAAAATAGACTTTACTTTATTATATAGAAGATTAATCAAACGTCTGGGAGGTGACGGTGGCTAAGTGGTTTACGACACAGACTGACAACTTGGGTGTGCCAAGTTCGAATCCAGTTCGTTCCAAAGAAACAATTTCACTTAGGATGTTAGCAACCTTCACGGTGCCTCTCTTGTAAGTATCCGATGTTTTTCTAAAAAAGAATTCTAATCAGAAAAGCATGGGTTATTTCCCTTTGAATAATCTTCTACACTAAACATTGGGAGATGATGACATGGACCGATAACTTGAGTGTGTCAAGTTCGAATCCAGTTTGTTCACCAGAAACACTTTCACTTAGGATGTTGTCAATCTTCACGTGGTCCCTCCTGTAAGTACCCAATGCCTTTCTATGAATAATTCTAACTAGAAAGATATCGGGGAAACCAATGCCAACAATAGAATCATCTGATTCATAAGAAATGAATGAATCCATCAAACGTTTCTTTACTGGAGGTAAGAAACCAGACTTGTGGGTAGATGACATTTAATTCGATATATTGGCAAAAGATTAACACATGATTAGAGCCATGTAAAAGCCAGTTATTAAAGAGAGAAGGGTTAGGTGCAATCATCCAAAGATCGACGATGCGTGGTGGTGGAATGAGAAAGCTTAGGAGTGTATCATAAAGAAGTGGAGTGAGCGGAGAAAATGTTTAGTGAAATTTTATCCCCAGAAGAAAGGTGTGAAGGTTGAATGAAGGACATGTGAAACCAAGTGTTTGGGTGTTCGGTTACCAGATCAACCACAAGTAGTGTTGAAGGATACAGCGCTGGATGGAACAGACCAGAGTTGTGGGTTGACGGAAGGGCTCCCAAGGCATAGAGTGGCATGGTGGTGGAATGAGGAAGTTGAGGAGTGTATTAAAGAAAAGCGGAAATGAAGGAGTCAGTAGTAACCAAGAAGAGCAATCCACAAAGCGAAGGTAAAGGCTGAGCGAACCAGATTTGTAGATATACTACAAAGGGATGACTAAAATAATGAATTTTTCAGGTTAGTTAAACAGATGGCAACGACAAATATGGATATTGTTGGAAAGGAGTGCATTTGAAATGACAATGGGGTGCTAGTAACAAATAAACAGGAAAAAAGGGATGCATGGATGTGCCACTAAGCAAAATTGTTGAATACTAAGTTTTCATAGCACCGAAAAATTCTCTAAGTTTCAGGAGCAGCATCTTGTCCTGCTATAAAAGTTGAGAAAGAAATAGTATGCAAAGTTGTAGGATGAAGAAGGGTAAGACCCTGAAAGTAGTTGAGAGAATAATTGAACAGCAAATAAGAAGTCAGATGAACAGAGATGAAATGCAGTTTCGGTTTATGCATGGGCGAAGTAAATATATCCCGAGACAAATGCAAGAGGATGAACTTATATTTTGCTTTTTCAGATTTTGAGAAAGGTTTTGACAGGATACTAAGAAATATTGTCTGGTAGCTTTGCATAAATTAGGGTAATACTAATGGTTGGTGAAGGTTGTTTCAACAATCTACAGAAATGTTCAAAATCATGTTAGAATTAACAACACATTTAGTGACAGCTTTGATGTTAATGGCGGGGTACATCAGGGGTCTGTATTGAGTCCGTGGCTTTTCATTTATGTCTTGGAAGTTGATTATAGTATTTGCCTGTGAAAAATGGAAGTTCTACTTGTTAAGTTAGAGACTTGGGGGAAAGCTATGGAAAGTATAGGTCTGAGAGTGAATG
>OY744516.1:214916812-214936812 GCA_963556195.1 Sepiola atlantica
TATCTATCTATATATATATATATATATATATATAAAATCATAAGTTTTGTATGTGTATATGTTTATACATTTGTATGTAAAAGATGAAATCCTAAACTAATTAACCAATAATTATGAATTTTGGAACACATTTGCTCAGCATAAAGGGGTCATATGGTTTAATGTAGTTTTATGCAAAAGCATGGGAGAATTTCATAAAAATTCTGATACCTCAGATTGTGAAATTTTAACAATACGCATCAATTTATAAATATTCTTCAAATTTCAGTTTCTTTGGGGTATTTTGAAGGTTTTTTAGGGGACATAACAGTAGTACAACCTCCCATTTGAAAATTCAAATATTTCAGATTTGCATTGAATTTGATCCATAGTTATTAGACACCAATTAAGCAGGATTCACTTTCAGTTTCTTCTTAAGACTGCTTAAGCTTACAACTTAAATATTTCGAGAATCAAAATCATGCAATGAACTTTGATCAATATTGGAATAACGATTCTAGAGATAAGGTTTAGTAGCATTATATCTTGATTTTAATCTTCATAAGAGGACATAAAAGTGGTGCAAAACTGTTTCTGTTCAGTGAATTCATTTTACCCATCCTGGGACGGGTATTCTTCTCGTATACATCTCTATCGTTATAAAGTTAGGTACGTTTGTTTGTATATTTTTATGTACAGGATTCACTCCTAAACTAATTAACCGATGATTATGGATTTGGGAACAAATCTGCTAGACGAAACGGATCCAAATGTGGGCTATATTTTGTTTAATTTAATTTCATACAAAGGAGGTAAAAAAATAACTATAGCTATAAGAGATTAATTAATAAAATAATTAATAAATTAATTAATGAATATTCCCAAAATTTACGTTATTTTGGGATATTTGAAAGGGATTTTGGGGGGCATCACAACCTCTCATTTGAAAATTCATATTGCATTGAACTTGCTCTATAGTCATTAGACACCTATTATGTAAGATTACCTGAATTTCAATTATTCTTAAGCCCCCTTAAGCCTTAAATTTTAGATTTTATTTTAATCTTCAAAATGTGACATAAAAGTGATGCAAAACTGTTCTGTCATGGAATTAAGCTTACCCTAAAACGAACCCTACATTACAACTTGGATCTACCATGTTATAATTTTTCCTTACTCTCTTAGGATTTCCCAACATTGGAAAGACTAAATGCGCCAAAGTTAATCCCGTTCTGTTCACTGACAAACATAATTAACCCCAACTTAAGCAACTTTACAGTCACTAATAGAGAAAATCACGGATCTAATCAAAAGACTTAAATGGTAAGATTTATGTTTACCTATATACTGCTGATACTATGATCGATAAGAAGGAGACATATGACTTCGGGGGAACAGGAAGGGAGTTCCTGAGACAAGCGGTCTGAGGAAAGAAGCTATCAGAGTAGAAAATCTTCCAACATCTCAGGACCTCATGGCCATCAATCGCAAAATGAAAGAACTGCACCCATTTCCCATCGGTACACCTGTTCTGATCCAAGAAAAAGATAACCGATGGCGCACACAAGGTCAGATCGTACAGTTCCAAAAATTCAGGCAGTACACTGTTAAACTGTTTGGTTTAGGCAGAACTTCATTGATCAACCGACGCTTCTTACGTCAATGCACGCCAATCAATCATCCTTATCACCTATCTAGTAGCTCATCAGCCATCGGTGGATCATTCTCAGGAATTCCGATTCAGTCACCATCCGAAACAAAGTTAGCTGAAAGATCACCTGCAAAAATACAGTGCACCCCTATTATTGAGACCCCTGCTGTGAACCCTGCACAACGTAGTTGTTCCACCAGTTCACAACCTGCCTACGGCTCCTGCCTTGAAAAGGGTTCCAAGGAGCACTGGAAGCACTGATGAACCACAACAACAAAAAAGTGCTGAAGGAGACTTGTACCTCGGCGGAAGGAGGAGATGTGAACTAATTCTACAAACTTTATTTTCTTGATCCCATGTGGAAACACGAACTTGTTGGACGATGGAGATGTGGACTTGAACTTATTTGTATTTGTTTCCTTTTTCAGATGTTGACTGGCTTTGACGATATGTCTTCAGACTCGACTTCTCCTTGATCTTCTTGTCACACACTCAACAGTGAAGGTGTAGAATTTTTCTGTTAGTCGGATGAGTCGGAGGTATTTTCGTTCAGGGAGAAACAACTGCAGTAAGTTCCTTAGAACACATTCCATGGAAATACTTGTAAAACAAGCACAGGGCTGCAGTGAAGCAACATCAACTGGAGCGTGGCCGACAGTGCGAGATCTATTAGGTTAGAAATTCTTTTGCACCCTGTCCAAGGGAAAGAGGCTAGTGGTTGGTGCACCAGCTAAGATGTAGCAACGATACTCCATACATGGGCGAATGATGGCTTTATAAGAGTTTCCTTAAGGTATCTCTGTATGCTGTGTTAAAAACGTGTGCACAAGTAAAGAAACCTGTTTTGTTCAATGCACTTTTCTTGAATTTAATTTAGTGAGAATTTCATGTCGACAGTTCATCTTCCAGATGAGAATCCGCATTGAGCTTTAAGTAATATTGTTTCTGAATAGTTTAGCAGTCAGTTGAGCAGAGTATATGAAACCCCTTTTTCTGATGTGGAAACTGTTAATATTCCATGGTAGTTGCTACACACACGTCTTTCCTCTTTATTAGTTTCTGTGCAGTTCTGGAAGGTCCACCTTCCCAGGCTTTGCCTCCCCTCTTTGGGAAGGAGTAAGTTTATTGCTTACTGCCTGGGGCGCCTCTACCGGAGAATGCCAACGGAGCTGCCCAGGCAATTTTTAAACCCCACTTTCCCAACCCGACCATGGGTCACATCTTACTTGTGGGAGTAAGATAAAAACTGGCCTTGTGCTTAACTCCTGGAGAGGAGTAAATCAATACCCGGCAAGTGTAACATATTTCTATTAAAACTTTTATCTCTTCTCCCCCTCCCCTCCGATTTACCCCTCCCTTTCGCCACGCCAACCTTTCTCCTCCACTCAGTCCATTCCTCTCTCTGGACATACACACACACAGACAACTCTCCCATATGTAGATTCCACGAAGAGCGAGTAAGCAGAAGAGAATAAACTCCTTGAAAAAAAATCAGAGTTACTTCCCTTTAGTTAGTGGCTGGAAAACAGACCCCCCTCTGACAGAATCTACGCCAGTTTAGGGTCAAAGAGTGAATATTTTTTTGTAAATTTTAGATATTATTAACCGGGGCAACGATGATCAGGAAACTACAAACTTTGCGGGTGTTTGTTTTGTAGGTTTAACCGGAAATACACACAGACAACTGCCATTTTTATAACAGATAATAGATGAGCTCAGCATCTTTCTAGTGTTGCAGCAGAATAGTTCAATTATCCTACGCTTTTTTGAGGATGTGAAATACTGTTATAAGCTTAATGCCATCATGTTGTATTACCTTCAGGTGAATACCATCCAAGTGTGGAGGCTTTTCGATCATTTAACATTGTTGACATACGTCAGATATTTTGGAGCAGGTTTTAATTCACTGTTGAATGAGAAGTTACGGAATACACTGGGTTTAGATTGACGTATTCAGCATGTCCCGAGAATAATCTACCGAAGAAGCGTTCTTTCTTGTTTACAAGTTGAACTGTCTCTGGCAACTAGTTGAACAGCATTTTAATCTACTATTTATAATTATTGCTTCCTATATTGTATTTAATCCTATACTATGTCTACTAAGGAGGCCATTGTCACTCAACACATGCACTGCTTCTCTGAGACGTTTAACTTTCCACTGTTCTTCTGTCTATAATATTTTTCTTTGTTCCCACAAGGGCAGTTGGGTTCCCATTTTTACCACCATATGTGTTCAGTCATACTCCACATATAATGACTTTCCAATTTTCTTCTAGCTTTACTTATCATAGCCTTTTCACATTTACATGGAGTGGATTTCATGCAGTTACATCGGCCGAAACGTTGTTAATATAACGACCAAGATGAGAATAGTAGTCTGAATAATCCAAATTATCACTCCTCATCTAAACAAAATTCCGAAACACCTAATTTCTTTGTTGGTTATCTCTTTCTCATCCTTTTCTTTCTCAGTGTGAATGTGATGATTGATTTGATCATCATGTGAAGTTGGCGCCTCTCATTACTCTGGTGTCGATGAAGTCACATTAGTGAGTGATGATGTAATTGATCAGGTCCCAATGCTTGGGCAGTCAGTGCATCCATTAGTTCTTGTTGAAAGAAGATGTTTGCATGGAAAGCAAAATCTGGACACGGCAAAAGGAGGACCTCACTGTGTGAGTTCATTTTAAGAGTCCCACACAAATTGAGGCCATGTACTCCTATCCTTCTCCCCCTCACTTCTCTCTTTCTCTCTTCTCTCTCTCTCTCTTATATATATTATTGTAATAAATGCAAGTTAATTAACGTTTGTTTCCCTAAGGCTTTTTCCAATATACTTTAACACAATAACACAAAATACATGTTCTGGGATTTGAAGAAAACATCTTTTGTTCTAATTAATCCAACGCACTACTGTCTGAACTAACGTGTTTGTTGCTGCTAATGGAAGAAATATTAATCGCTTTTAAATGAATGATTTTTAGTCTGTTGGTGCAATCTTCGAAGCCCTACACATAAAAAATTACAACCCACAATTAATAAAATAGCATTCACCACCGGTACTAACGCCTTATCAGTCTTCAACAATTAATACACATCAACAACAACAACAATAATAATAATAATAATAATAATAATAATAGATTAAAAAAATAAATTATAAAAATAAATAAATAAATAAAAACAAATTAATAAATAAATAACTTAATAAGTAATTAAATAAAAGAATAAAGATACACATATGCAAATTAATAGACATAACCTAAAATAAAACCATAAATACGGTTCTTTACTAACAATAAGACACAGCCTCCTGAAGACGGTCGCGAAGACCGAAAGCGCTAGAGAAATGGCCCAAGATACAACATTAGGCGCCATAATCCACCAATTGACACCGAAAACCCGACGAATCGCTCGCCGAGTCGAGAAGTTAACCAGAAAGATTGCAAAGAAAGAAAACTCTGGTCTTCAATGACACATGTATAATAAACGACTTGCTGCCGAAATATACATATACATATATATATATATATCAACAGAGAGTGGTGTTGTCTTTTTAAGACTTATCAATATAGCTAAACGAAGTGAGCATATTAACCCTGAGATTCGAACATTGGACATCAGTCACTACCAATCGTGACAGTGTAATGCTCTAGCATTTAAGCTAACATGCCTTTTGCTGTTAAAGGAAGACATATATCGCTTATATATATATATATATAACATAAAGGATGACGCACATTTGTATGTGGATAAGAATTTAAAAAATATTTATCATAATATTTTTATAGCCCTCTTAATGCTAGGACGGGCCCTTTTAAGATAATTATTATTAGGCTGTCAAATGCATCGTTGAACACTGTTTATAACAGCCTTCTTGATATGTCCGCTATCAAAGACATAAATAGACCTTAATTCTCTTCCTTTAACCGTGGATGCTAGGTTGACCGCATAGGTGGTTAAGACACAAGTGAAAAATGTTGACTTGAGTCTGAGATTAGAATCATGTGACCGGCAGAACAATCATCATCCACACTGATGATTCCTGGAAAAGGATGAAACACATGTATATGTGGATAAGAACTTTAAAATATTTATCATAATATATATATATATATATATATATATATTATCTTTTTTTCAATTTTCTTTTTTTTTGTTTTAGCTGGGGATGGGGTATCCTACCGAATACCAGACATTCAATCGTTATTTCAGAGACTCCGATTAAGAGGGTTTTTTAAAGATTCTAACCGTCTCTGTAAGCGCAACTGTTTGTATCTCTCTTGCACTTGGTTCACCGGGTATATTCGCCAGGTAATTTTTGAAATTCTTTTTCATGAGCCCGGTTGCTTCTCTGATTACTAGAATAATGGAGATCTTCCTAAGTTGTTTTCATGTCGCACATAAGACCTTAGCATTTCGTTATCTTTTCCCTATTAGCTCTGTTTAAGCTAGAATCATTATGGACACTGACTTCAACTGGGGTTGCTACTTTCTCCCTCTTATCCCATATGACTATATCAGGTTTAACAACTCCGTTTTCTAGGCATGTAGTTGTAGGGATTACATAGTCATAGTGGATGGTGTATTACTTATTTCAAACTATTCTTTCTTGTATTTCTTCCCAGGACTTGCTGCGACACTAGATATTCAACTTTTTACAGATGGTCCAGTGGAGATATTTACACACTACATTGTGTCGCATTGTATAGTAGCCGTCCCCCAGCAGAACCTTATAACTGGATGTCAAGTGGTTCAGACTCTCCACGTCTGTGTGGCAGACTCTGCACTTGTCGTCGTTACTGAGACCACTCATCTTCTTAATAGCATTGGTCATCAAGTCTTGATCTTGGGCAGCCATTATCATCCTTTCTTGATAATAGTGGAGCGATCCTCCTTTGAGCCAGTCTACAGAGCCTTCCATATATCATTTGTTGCATGTGTGTGAATCAGCAATTTACATTGTTTTACTTGTTTCATTCATGTGTTGACAATAGTTTCTCACATATTCACACGAGGGACGATATGAAGGTTGCCAACATTCCCTCATGAACGTGATGTAATAACTGCAACAGAACTCGAACATAGGTCACCGATCACCACTTCTGTTCTTTTCATGTCATTGCCCTTTAAAAACAGAATATCAGTTCATGAGAATTGTTATTCTTGTTGTCCAGAATTTAGAATTCTTCCGACAAGGAAGGAAATAATTGGTTTCATGCTGTGCTTTTGTCACTGTCTATAATGGCGAGAAATAATGGCCTTACTAAACATTGTTTCTTCACTTTTCAATAAAAATACATTTATTTCTAATCTAATATTTTTTCAGTTTTAGATACATCCTCGCATCCGTGCGAGACGTTCCGTCCGTCTGTCTGTCACAGTTACGTTTATATCGCTAAACATGCATATTGAATGGATGCAGCATTTTTGCAGACATGTCATGCTTAAGTTTAAAATATAATTTTGTTTGTCTGTCATGCTTATGTTTAAATTAAAATTTTCGTTGTTCTATCATACTTAAGTTTGAAATATAATTTTGTTGGTCTGTCATGCTTAAGTTTGAAATATAATTTTGTTGGTTTGTCATGCTTAAGTTTGAAATATAATTTCGTTGTTCTGTCATGCTTAAGTTTGAAATATAATTTTCGCTGGTTTTTCATGCTTATGTATAAAATATAATTTTCGTTGGTTTATCGTGCTTTAGTTTGAAACAGCATTTTCGTTGGTCTGTCAGGCATAAGTTTGAAATAGCATTTTCGTTCATCTATCACGTCTAATATGAAATAGTATTTCCATCGTTGAACTGGATGCATCATAAAATAAATAGTCCTCTCATTAAAAAGAAAATGCACAAGAATTATGGAGATGATCCGATTTTCTCTAATAAAAAAGGGCGTGTGTCAAACCAAATTCAGTCTCTCTTCAGCCTTGAATAGAAACATTGCTGCAAGAGAAGCGGTGACAACGTCCACCAAGCTACCTACATTATTAAACCAAGAATCAGCCTGCCCATCTTTACCCCATTCTCCTACATGTAGGCGACTCATCCTGACTAGACAAGCGATGTCTAATTCAAAGGACACATTGTATGTTATCTGTATTTTAATACATTCAATTCTTTTAACCAAACTCACCTTTTTTTATTTTGCTTCGTCAGCATTCGATTATTGTAATTCTTTGGTCTCTCATAACCAGTGGTGTGCAGAAGTCTGGTGATGTATGGGGCCAACTCAAGTATAAGTCCTCGTATTGAGAAATATTATAAGAAAGGGAGATAGTTTGAATATGATTGGATTACCCCTGGTTTGGATGCCAAGGGTAACTGTGTTCTGCACGATCCTGCATGCAACCATACACAGTATATAGCACGAACATATTGAACTAATCATTGGTAAACTGTGACACTATCTTGATTCTACTTTTACTGCCATTTCTAAGATATTCCTCATCTCGAATTCCTTTTACGTTCTTTCATTCTTGTAGTAGTCTTCATTACAAATGGCTTCTTCCTTCAATTGTCCAAACGGTTTTTTGCATTGCTTTAAATCTTTACAATGTGTTGTTTGGTCATGTCAGAAACTTTACAGAAATTATTGTTACTTCCTTCCAAATGGGAGACATTTTGTTTCCTTCCAATCTTTTCATATGGACACCTTTTTTCTTTTTCTTTTCGTTACTTCTTTCTTTTGTTACCTTTTTTCCGCCATTCATTTTTTATTTGTTGCCTTTTTTGCTACCCCGCCGCTGCACGATTCTTTTTCTATTAATAAGTATCGTGTTGCGTAAAGACTCTTAACGTCGATCTCAGCAAAAGTCTTTTGACAAAAAAAAAAAACAATGAAAGAAATGCTAATACAAAATTGAATGCTTTTTATGAAGAATATAATATAGACTTCTACTTATGAAATGTTCATATTGTTTAATTCAACAATATGAGTAACCCCATGCTCCTTCGATAAGTATGTAGCGTGGATCCTGGCTTGAATAGTCTATAGACAATGGTCGCACCTTTGAAATGTACCAAGATCCACGCTGACAATTAAAATGTAATATACGGTGGAAATGGATAAAAACGTGAATGGTGAATGAAAGAAGACAAAAACATGGTTAACGAACACTACATATATATTTATAAATTTACAGAGATTTCAAAGGTACTTTATGTGAGTAAATTGTCGTAAGATAATTTAAATGTTTTCGTTTTTGTAGAATAGTCAAAGAAGACAATGAGACTAAAAAGTGTATGCGTCTATGTTTGTTTTATGTCAGTGTGTGTATGCGTGTGACAGACGCAAAATGTGTTTTGTTTGTATGCATGTAAGTGTAGAATAGTCATTTGCTCTTTCTTTGCCCCATAGCAAAGGGGAGTAGAGCGTAATGGAATCTGATGGCCTGTCTGTCGCTGGCTCTACTCTATAATGTTGACATTTTGATAATTTTATACTTGTCGATCGGATCAAAGTGTGCATTTATGTCTTGGGCGCCAAAAATGATTTCTAAGCACATCACATGACCACTATTTTCGCTTTTATTTCAAATTCTCGCTGGGAGCCTCTGTTTACATAAAAACTTAATTGCTTATTTTAGAATGTTTATGGAGCGTGGATTGTGTTTTCGCGCACACAGCCATCGGTCACTTAATATGTAGGATCGAGATACATATTAATCCTATAGACAAGATGTACTGGGCTACATTATACCAGAAAAATTTAATAAACCCTAGCGATATAATTCGTAATGTGTGAATTAAAACATGAAATAATTGTTGTGGGATTATATATATATATATATATATATATATATATATATATATTTATTTATTCATTTAAAGTTCACCTCTAAAATTCTAACATGAAACTATCAAAGATAATTTAGTTTTCGATTTACAAATCAAAATAAAAGCTTAATATTCTTCATTCGGTAAAATAAAGCTTAATATATAGGGATGTAATTTTAGAATAGCATTTAAGTTAAATTCAAAAAATAATTGTATCAAGTCTATTTACGATCGTTTCAAAATTCATTTAATTAAAATCCAGCACTTCTTCGTTGTTATACATATATATGGAAAACCAAAAATAGTATTTATGTATTCATCAAGGTTTCGTCTATATTATAAAACTTCCACAGGGTGATTTTTCTGAAGAAAAAGCACACAAAGTACAAAATATTTGAAACAATGGTAGTAGAAGAAAAGCTTGAAAAGACTGCTTATGAAAATGTAAATCATGAGCTACAAATAGATGGTAGCAATGGGATAAGTTGAGTTAACAGTGGAAAGTGTGGGGGGAAATGGTAGCGGTTGGAGTTATTAAACCATTAGGTATATATATATATATATATATATATATATATATATATATATATATCTACTTTATTTTGTCCTATAACGTCTATTTTCACATATTTGTTAACATAGTAGTATATTTTTAATTGCTGTTCAGTACTTGAAGTTCTCACCATCTTGTACTTATTAAAGGGTTTATGGTTGTCTCTGTATTAATATTTGTCTTGTGACAATAATGATATTCCGTCTAGCAAAACTCATAGACAAATGCAAGACGTTTAATTTTAATTGAATTTAGTAGTCAGTGCTCAACTGTCTGACCAGTTGAGCGCAAACTAAAAAAAGACTCAGAAGCCAGAAAATTGGTTTATAAGCAGGCTGGGACGCTCCATTATGTTTAGCTGGACAAGTCCATTCTCTGTGTTCCGATTGGCTGTTAGTCCATGAATGGGTAATCTAATTATAATTTTCCTTTCAACCAATCAACAATTGGAGCCCTTAGTGTCATTTCGATTCTACAATTTTTTAATCATACTTATAGACTACTAACTTTAATATTTGTCCCACAGAGGTTTCATAATAATGAGGCACCCTCGGAACCTTTCATAAGTGCAGCACCTCCTTGTAAGACATTCACAGCAAAAACTCGGATTCTATCACAACAGAGAAAGACTTTCCTTTCTCCCTCCACGTGCCTAACGTCAGGCAGAATTTTCTCATCTGTGGAACACATTACCGTGAGATTGCTTCCCTACTGATTACAACTTCATCTTCAAATCCAATGTCAACAAATTCTCGTCATAAGCCGCCCCATTATTAATCGAACGCACTTCATACCATAGATCAATGTTAGTACTCCCATAATGTTCCTCATCTTTCGGCTGATAATCATTCCATCTCATTGACTGTAATCCTTAAGTGGATCTTGGCCTTGATAAGTAGTGACCCAATAGTAAATAAAAAAGCAATCTGAAACCTATTTATACACTAAAAAAATTACTCGGAGCTTCTTTAAAAAGCGCAAGATATGAAAGCAAAAACACTTCATGAAAACTGTTATCATAGAACTTACATAACTGAAGTTCTGGGTTAGAAAGGTTCTGATTTTGTGGGGTTAAGCTTCCATTAGAGGCTCTTAAAATAATCCAAATTATCTCAAACTTTCAGAATGTTTATTTTAGTGTAATGTAAATCTCATTATATACGGCATAATCACATGTAATGTAAATCTCATTATATACGGCATAATCACATGTAATGTAAATCTCATTATATACGGCATAATCACATTGCCACAGCGGTTTTCGTTAGATCACCAAAGTTAAGCGATGTTGAACCTGGCAGTACAAGATGGGTGACCATTTGGAAATAGTAGGTGATGTATGTCATCTCACCTTACATGCTTACTCTGGACCAAGTGTGAATTTGAATTCCTCATAAACTTCCGCTTTCATTGGAAAGCAGAATGCCTGACGCTGGGCAAATACCACAAAAGTGGTATTACCGGTTATTCAAAGTCCTATTGAAATAAAAGGTAAATACATTCTCAACCTTATAGACTAGTTGATATATTTAATTATGCCGAGTTTGTCAAATTCTCTCTTTTTGTACATCAAATTAACCTAAAAATATGTTTTACTTTAATTTTAATTGCTGTTATTAAAGTTTACTCTTTTTCAGTAAACATTTTATTTCTTATAAATAACATTCATCGGTCATCAACGTTCATTTAAATTTAACACAAACATATGTTTACTTCCACCATAGACAAAGACGCATCGTAAATCAGCAGTGGTGCACATTCGTTAAATTTCTTTTTACTTAAACTTTGTTCACAGTGAACTTTGAATTGACAGTTTCATATGAAAAAAATTAAAAAAACAGAAATGTTCAGTTTAAAAGAGAAAACGATCCGCTTTAATCTTGATTGGGCGTAATGTCAGGGTCTACTTTTTAGATTGTAAATCGATCAATACCATGACTGGAAGGATGTTAATCCCAACGGTTTTTGCTATAAACAATTCAAACGATATGATGATTTATAATTGATATGTATTTTAAGCCGGCAAAGGATTGGGAAACCATGCGAAGTTGATAGACCATGTTCGTCTTTATATATATATATATATATATATATATATATATATATATATATTAGTATAATTTTTGTATTTACACAAACATTATTGGCTACATGTGCATACATGTTTCAGCTGCGATTTAACAAAAAATCGCAGCTGAAACATGTATGCACATATGTAGCTAATAATGTTTGTATAGATAGTAAAAAATATTACGATAGTACAGCTCTACCTGTTATTGAGCACTATCTTATAAACACTGGAGTTTCATTGGATTAACATCCAGGAAACAACCAGACAAGTAATATATATATATATATATATATATATATATATATATATACAGGGTGTCTCAAAAAAATGTACTCACTCGTAGAATGACGAGAAAACTTTTATTTATGAACATAGAGTGAAATGAAATAGCATCGAATACATGAGACAGATGTAATTGAAGAATCATGTTCGCAAATGTTCAAACTGATGACCATTATTGTTCAAACAAAGCTGATAACGCGCACCAAGGGATTCGCAAACGTCTCGTTATTCTAAGAGTGAGTACATTTTTTTTAGACACCCTGTATATGTTGCAAACAAGTTTTGTGTTATTTTGTATAACTAAAATAACATTGTCTGGAAACAGCTATAAAGGACTGAAATACCATTGTGAATACCATTTTGAATATGATTTGAAACAAATTTAAATCTTTAAATTATTTATATGAGAGAGAGAGAGGATAGATTACCCAGCATAGACAGGAGGTTTAACAAGTAAATAATATTTTTAGACTTTTCTCTATAATATTATTTGAATATTTTAAAACGTTAAATTATACTTATCGTCTTGTGAGGTCCTAATTTTGGAGCTGTTGGGAGTAACCCTTTAGTTGCCACTACTTACTTGTCTCTTCTGACGACGAGTGGTAGTACCTGTCAAGTACCATTTATGGATTAAATAGAATTTGACCTGGGTATGGTATGAAGCAACATCCGGTGGCAAGGCCACAATTTATGAACTTATGGGTGTATGGAGTCACCCCTTATTTGCCATTAATAACAGATCAATTATGACCTGAAATGATAGTAAGTGTCATGGGCTTATCTATTGGCTCAATAGAATCTATCGTATGCAGAGACTATTTACAATACATGAATACATTAAAAAAATCTATAAAACACAACAACAAAATCAAACATCATGAATAAGTATTTGAAGATATTAAGAACTTGAAGCATAAAAACATACACAAAAAAATGATTAAATTCAGCATTAGATAAACTTGAAAATGATTGATGTGCCATAAACCTAATAGGCCTGACACTGTATGCCAAACTCCCGCCCCTGTTGCATCGCCGCATCCTTCTGCTTGTTTTATAATTATTTCAACATAATGTGCTCTCGTAAACTTACTGCACTTCTAAATCTTCAACAACCCATTCGAATAGCAGAAAAATCCCATTACTTCTCTGTGGAGATCTCTAGATTTCTACTTGATAGCTTCTTTCCTCGGACTGCTCCCTGTTTCCTCGATCATATAAATGTAACAAGGATAGTGACCCCTTTATGGGAGCTGGGGTTCCCCACATTCAAATGCCCTTGTATCAGACTATCTGTTGCCCTTTTGGGGGAGACACAAAAGCTGACCACACTACACTCTGGATGTCAGCCTCTTCAAGGAGACAAGTTGTTTGGGAAATCATCGCCGGTGTCAGATTGACGGGTAAATCAATGTAAGCTGACACCGACATGGCAAAAGATTAAAAATCTGAACAACCTGTTAAACCATAACAAAACACTCGTGAACTGAAAATACTTTTTGTCTCTGTCGTTTTCTTCTTCATGCATATTATCTCTCTCTCTCTCTCTCTCTCTCTCTCGCTTTATCATAGCAAGGGAGATATTAGCAGTTTGGGTTTGGAATTCGCATGCGACACCAGCCCACGTTAGCCGAGCTTCGAGTTTAAATATTTCTTTGGAAACCGAAATGTAGTAAAATATAATTTTTATATATAAAGTGTGCTTGTCTGTTCCCTCATTACAAACCTTCGATTCCAGCTAATGGTCCCAGTCAGATAGTAAATTCTACAAAGAGAATTAATGCCACCTAATGATGCCATGTATCCAGACCAAATACACAACCGGGTATAAACCCTTTCATTAAAGGGATGTGACTATCATTCTTCTAGGAGCTAGTTTAGTACCGTGCCAGGACTATAAGAGCCCTTCTACAGACATCTCCACGGTGTGGACACACTAAAATACTCTTCTCGGCAAGCAATAGTACAGCATCAACATGCAGAAATTTAAATGTAATATGAACACACATCTTGCTGTCCAACTCCTCCTCCTCCTCTTCTTCTTCTTCTTCTTTCCTTTGCTTCACAGCATCTCACTGTTAGATCACCAGCTCGGTTGAGAAAAGCCATATTAATGTTTTGTTGTCTAGTGCAGCTATGCCGGCTTCACCGTTGGGTGGTCGATATTTAAATCATGACTCGATGATGTGGTCTACTGTCTGTTCAGAGTGACCATAGTCGCAGACAGCCGAGTCCCTGAGTCCCCATCCTTTCATGGTCGTGGCGAAACAGCCGACACCTGTCCTGAGGCGGTTGAGCATTGTCCACTGCCGGCGAGGGAGGTCCATGCCTGGTAGGTTATCCGGGTCCTCCACAAATCTGTGAAACCTTGATTTATCTGCTGCCTGCCATTTCTCCGTCCAGCAACGTTTCAGCCAGATTCGTTTTGTGACGTCACCGGGTGTTGAAAGCAGGAGCTGGTAGGCATGCTCCGAGAATGGGCGTCGTAATTTCAGGCGAGCTCGTGGAGGGGTCTCTGTGGTGAGCTTGTGGAGAAGATGGTCCTCATCGATAATGGCCTTTCTTGACAGTGCAAGGACAGCCGCCTCAATACTCCTCATCTAGATTCTGACCCCTATCATAGTAGGCCCTTGCGTTTCAGTGGCAATATGCCACGTTTGGGACGAACAAAAATAACATCTTTAAAATAATCCAATTCATTCATTCATATCATATGAATCAGATGATTCTATTGTTTGCATTGGTTTTCCCGATATCTTTCTAGTTAGAATTCTTTCTAGAAATACATCGGGTACTTACAGGTGGGACCACGTGAAGGTTGCCAACATCTGAAATGAAAGTGTTTCTGTGGAACGAACTGGATTCGAACTTGGCACACCCAGATCTTCAGCCCGTGTCGTTAACCACTGAGCCACCTCCCAATAATCCAATCAAACAACACTAAGCTTATAATTGTCTGGTAGAAGGTCACCAATTTGCAGCCACCCTCAAAGACTGAATTGCTTGTAGTAATGGTTGTCTTCTAAATTGTTAAATCAGAAATGGTTAGCAATCTGCCTGAATATTTGCTATAATTAATTCGCTAAATTACAAAATCATGAAAGAAAAGCGTTTCTCACTTACAATGAATATTAACTTCAAAGTGCAAAAATGCTAAATTGCATGCGGCAATCAAAATCACCTCTTTAAAGGCTTCATGCGATCATCATTAATTAAGGAATAACTAATTAGAGCATTTCATTAAAACGGTGTCATACAAGGAGAACCTTCTTTTATTTTTAATGTCTATAGAATAAATTGTTTTTAATTTAATTTTGTTTTTCGTTTTTAGTTTCCTCTTCAAATAAGACATTGGATAAATTGTGTGTAACCTTAATGTTGTCGTTTCAAGTGGTGAGTCACGGCTTGAACTAATTTTAAATTTCAAAATCAAAAACAACAACATCATGAGTACTATTCATATTAAGAAAACAAATGAAGTGGCAATGATTACCGACAAGAGAGAGAGACAGAAGCAATGCTGATAGATACTGTAAAATTAAAAGCGAGGTGTCAAACATCATACGGTAAGAGAGGACAGTGAATGATAAAAGAGATTGGTTACTTTTTATTAATGGAAGTCGCTCCAGACAAGACATGAAGCTACTTGATGTAAGAAGCTAAAAAAATAAATACTACTTCAAGATCAAAAACTAGCCAACAATAAGTGTTAGATTGATAGATTCTGACCTTCCCCTTTTATCAGATATATCGCTCAAGTAATGTGAGAACTACAGGACAAAATAAAGGAAGGAAATTGCAAATTGGTCAGTTAATTGCAAATTACATCTCATTATAACAATTCAAATATTTAAAAAATATAACTCAATCCCAAAACCGAGGAATGTTTTAGCACGTATTTATATATTTATATGTAAACAAATGCGTTTGGAGAAAACAAACGTTGATTGACTCGGCTATAGTATAATAATAGATAAGCATAATAATACAAAGATCGGTACTTCTGCAGGTTACAGACCGTGCTAAAATAATAATGTTATTATTTAGAAACCAACATGGGGAGGGGAGTGGGGGCTTTGTTAACTATTCTGTACTTTCACCTAACAATTTAACAAACAAAAGATACCGTGAAAATGTAATATAATTTGAAAATTGAATTGGAGAGCATGTTAGTACAGTAAGGCAATTTTCTAGTGATGATGTTACAAATAATTTTAAAAAAAAGGTACTTATATCGAATATGAACCAGTTTCTGTGTCGGCAGTATTCAGGCATGCTACGTAAACACTCAAGAGATGCCGAGCGATTAGCCCAGCAGCTGTCAACTACCAGACAACAAATTCTCTAACCAGTATTGAAATTGATTAAAGTCAGAAGAAATTGATCAAAGCCAGTGCATATTTATTTCCTGTTAATTTTTAAAAAAAAAAGTAAATTATGAAGAGCTGTGTAATAGTGTTATTATTGGGGAAAAAATTGCATATTGACAGTTCGAAATAGCAAACAACAATAGAGACTAACCCCCCCCCCCCAAAAAAAAACAAAAAAACAAAACAAAGATCACCAAAAGTATATAAACAAATAATCTTCGGTTTTAAGAAACACAGAAAAAAACCTACTTTTTAACCAATTGACTGAATACAAAAAAAATGAAAAGAATATATTTACTAAAAATGTATTTATTAACAGTTGTTTAGCATTGTTTAGTCACAAAAATAAAAACAAAAAAATATATTTATTAATAATGATTTCGATATGTTTTGTTCGTTTGGTTGTTTTTTTTTTTGTTTGCTACTTTTCTTGAAAATAAGACCGAAAAAAATACGACGCAGCAACGTATCGAAGTCCGAACGCTGCCGACGCGAAGTTCACAGAAACTAGTTCATAATCCCAATTATTACCAGAAGTAAGGTCTATGATAGCTGCGTAAGAAGTGTAATGTTGTATGGCAGTGAATGTTAGGCCTGTGCCCAGGCCTCACTTGCCCGACTCTAGAGAAATGACAGGGCAATGATTGTTTGGAGATGCAACGTAAATCCAGAAAATTAGATCAGACACTCTACTTGAGATACTGGCCATTCCAAAACTTGATGTCCTATAAGATTAAACCGTCTTCGCTAGTTCGGGCATGTTGAAAGAAGCAAGGGGTGTATCAGCACTGGCAGAGAGCAAAGACTGGACAGCAAAAAGAAAGCTGGCCGCTCTCTAATAAGACATGGAAAGTAAACAGTGGCAAATAAACAGTCAATCCATACAATCGTGATCACTGGAGACTTAGCATGAGGACAGCCAGAATCGTGCATGTTGTGTGAATAATAAAAGTACAGCAATCATGAGTAACATTAAGAAAACAAATTAAGTGGCAATGATTAAGATCAAAGCCTGCAGATTTGGAATGCTGTGTTCGCATCTTATCAAAGCTATCGTATCACTTTCATTAATACTTCAAGAAAATGTTTAGAAATCGACTCTAAGTGACAGTCTTCTGGAGGTTGAAGGTTCAATCCTCACTACAGGCAATACTAGGAATAAAATAAAAATTACTCACGACTTCTAGCCGATCATGGCTGACGAAATAAGAACAATCTACCCGTGTGGATTAAATAAAAGGTTCAGTTCTTAATTCCATATAGATTACGGAGTTCGATAAGATGCACCTGGATGTTGTCAGTTACATTAGCCGAAACGTGAGATGAATGTCCACGATGAGAATATCGGTCTGAATAATCCAAATAATCTATATACTATTAAAAAGTTATAGTCCAGTCAAAATGTGGCTGAACCTCAAACAATTGCTAACAAAGGTTTTTAACTTGCATATTGGGCATGAATAACCTCTCTTTCAGATAAAAAAAGTTTACTAAAATTAGCCTTGCAGAAAGGGGTCAACGGGCGCCATCTTTAAAGATTGCTGCTGATTCGGGGGGCTCTGTTGGTGTTAATGTGTCACTGACCTCTTTAATTGTGCAACTTTTTCCATAGTGTTGTCAATGACTTTATTGGTCGAATTTCTGGGCATTTTTTCTACTGAATGGATGTCCGGGAAGTTTTGATTGTGGCATCGTTGGTGGAGAGTATTAGTAGTCTTTGAAGGGTGATATTGATGTTTTTCTCAGACTAACTTTTTAACAAACAGTACTAAGTCAATAACTCGGTAGTGTTGTCGTTCGTTTGTAGCTAAGATTGAAGTTTCCCTGTTTTGGGTGTGGAGAGCTTTCAGCATGGATTTGAGTGATTTCAGTTCAGCCTTTGACTCTTATAATTCGTTGTAATTTGCCGAGGCTTTAAAGGCCTCGTCAGTAGCAGTAGTAGCCATAGTGAGCGTCGAGAAAGAGAGAGAAATAAAAAGAAGTTGTTTCTTTTTATAATTTACTTTTTTTTTAAATTATCTTGTGTGCTTGTTGTTTATTAGGCTTACGCTTGGGCAGTGCCAGTTATCCTATATATATATTTTGTGTTCAGTATAAAAGAATGCTGATGGAAAAGAAAGTAGCACTTTGGATACAATATAGTACTAAAAAAACATTTATTGTTTGAGAATGTGTACAAAGTGAGTCTATAAATGGTGTGTGTGCGTAGAGAGGAAAGCTTTATGTACCGAATAGAGTGTTTGCTATGAAATTGTGTTCATGAGAATGTGTTCAACAAAGTCTGAGTATAATGCTGTGTGTGTATTGAGAGGAAATTTTACATACAGAATTGTGTTTTAGGGGGCATGCACACATGTTGGAAAGGTATTTAGCAAAACAGCCAGATTCAGCCGCTCCTTGATGAAAAAGAGAACAAGACATCCTGTGCATCCCTATTTTATAGCGCCGATCGTTACGCCAACAGCCGTCACGAAAAGGGAAGATAATTCGGATCTAACGCCCTCTGGTGGAGAGTCTGTAATTGTGTTGAGAAAGGGATGTAATGCTACAAGATACAAGGCGAATTATTTTTTGCTTACAAACATAATTTCACATGTTTTTTGCTGATAAAACCAATGCATAAATACATTGATCTTAGTTACTTACTCTCTATTTTATCTGCTTAATTTCACAATTATTTCATTTCGCTATAGAGCAGTAGAAGTTAAGTAAAGATGGAAATTTAGATACGCCAGCACTGTACAAACCCAGCTCAAGAAAAGAGTATAAACTAGTACAAAGTACCAATCCACATCTGACAAATTCAGAAACATAAGTGTAAGTAAATCACATAGGTAATTATTGTTCTCCAACCTTGATAGCATATACAACCGAATCAGTAAAGCAAAAGTAAAAGATAGTTAGTCTTCATCGATGATGCAATCTTCATTTGATTATGTTTATGGGAAATAGGAGAAAAAAAACCTGCACCAGAAAAGAGATTAGAGTGCTGCAGGAATATTATAGTGAACTGAACGGTTGAGCTCCAGCGGCACGAAAAGTCTCGGACTACCAACTGCTGTTCCAGTTGGCAGGCACGAGATAATGGTATGGATGATAAATATCCAACAAATAGTGTTTAATGGAACGTTTGGGAAAATAGATACATTATATACACATATATATTTATATATAGAGAGATACATTATATATACATACACACACACACACACATATATATATAGATACATTATATATGCATACATATATATATATATATATATAGATAGATAGATACATTATATATACATACATATATATATATATATATATAG
>OY744516.1:214941812-215126812 GCA_963556195.1 Sepiola atlantica
TGAAAATTCTATCTAAAAAATAACCCGCGCCGTAAACTGCCTACACACCGATATTTCACTTCACTGTGTCGTTTTTATATGCTATTTATTTCATATAAATTCTTATTTATACAAATATTTCATCTCCACCTTCAACGGTTGTCCAATTGGTTGAATTCTCTTGAATTTTACTCTGTACATTCGATTTTTCAGGTGCCCATAAAGAAATAGCCTCATACAATGGCTACCTGTTTGCTTCCTGTCAATCACTTAATGGACTATTTCAAAACCCCACTCTCAAAATTTACACATAGCCTTGTTTGACCAATTATAGCTCTCTCCTCCTTAGCTCCCCCTTATGTAATATCGAATGATGGCCACTGACTCTACAAAAGCATTAATCTGTCTGTAGAATCACATGGATACCAGCATAAGGGCTCTAATGACTGTTCGGTTGATAGAAAAATTCTTGTTTGACTGAAGAAATATTTATAGAAAAGATTATCTACTCATGAACTAGCAACCAAACAGAACCTAAAGAATGGATTTGCCCATCTAAGCATAATGGAGCATCCCAGCATGCTTATAAACCAAGTTTCTGGCTTCTATTTTAAAAAAATTTAGTTTGAGCTCAACTGGTTATACAGCTGAGCACTGGCTACTCAATTCAAAACTGTTCTTTGGCAGTTTTATTTAATCCTGTTAGATATGTAACCACAATCTTCTGTAGATCTGATGGAGGGGGGGCGGTTTGGTTATTGACCACCCAACCATTCGACAGCTAGTACTGGGTTGCATGTTATCAGCAGAACTAATCGGTTGTCATAATGAAATCTGTTAACCATCAATTTGTTTTCATTTCAAGCAGGTTCATGATTGGCTCAATGGATACTGTTGCAGTCCATATTGAGTTAAATCTGATTATTAAGAAATGTATGAATCCGCAGTTACGCCCACCCCCTGAGATATGGCTAAAATAACAACTTGTGGTCAATTATTCATATACAATAAACCGTTTACAATAGGCATTGTATTTCAGCATTAAATAATCTTAAAAAAGGGTTGATATCTCCTAACAAACCAACATACATTTTATGTGAGTTTTATTAAAATTTCACTTGATTTTTCATGTAACTTTTATTTTTCATTTATTAATCAACATGTACGTATTTAAAAACCATTCTCTTGGTCCACTCAGCTTTAAATATACTGTCAGCACCCTCGCCCCCTTTGGAGGGAGCAAAAAGGTGGAACGTCTGCGCACCTCGATCTCTAGTCTGGCTCTGTTGTTTCTCCCCAATTCTCACCATAATTCTAAAAATTGTTTTCTTCTCACATTTCCCAAACTAACATAACTCAAACAGACAATAAATGTTTATATTTCCATTTTCCTCCCAACCTTGAAATTATCAAAACAATCACAGTAACATTTAAAATGTGACCTCTATCCATACACCTCTTGCGACCTATATCTCATTACCATCTAGATTATAATTCCTATTCACAATCCTGTTTCTCCGATCACCCCTGGATGATCTCATTATATGAGTAATTACCCTTAGTTTCAAGTAAAATAGCAACTTGTGTTTAATTAATCATATACAATAAATCATTCCAAATAAATACTACACATCAATATTAAATAACCAAAAAGGGTTGATTTGCCGTAAAACAGACACACCAAACCAATCATTTCCAAACTTACACCCGATGCAGAGTCGTTTTTTTTTTTCTTCTCCACAATATTCATTTTTCCATGCAGAGTCGGTGCGATCTCCTTCCAACACCATAACGGGAAGGGATTAATCCTGCTAAAACCCGAATTTGATATTTTGTCCCTCTTAAAATATTGTTTGAACAAATCATATAGAGATTTTTTAACATGTTGTAGAGAAAATATTGACACTCTTTCCTTATACAATGAACATTACCGAGTAGCATATAAATGATGACGATGCTCGCCTCAAATAGTACAATGGTAGTACGAGTACAGTTGAGTCATTCCCCGTATACATTACAAGTCAGTTACTCAACTTATAACTACCTATTACATTGTTCACTTACAGTAATAAACCCTTTCTATATCTGTAATTTTCGCTGTTTGTGTTTGGATAACATTACAAAACAATGTAAAAAATGGATATATTTTCCATATATATATATATATATATATATCCGGCTTAAGAAAAAAATGTTTGAGTTATCTAGTAAAAGAAAAAAATAGATGTCTAGCATTGTTTTCACGTTTGCTCTTATGTCTACACATAGATAGTTAGTTCGACACATAGATAGTTAGTTCGACACATAGATAGTTTGTTCGGCACATAGATAGTTAGTTCGACACATAGATAGTTAGTTCGACACATAGATAGTTAGTTCAACACATATATAGTTAGTTCGGCACATAGATAGTTAGTTCGACGCATAGATAGTTAGTTCGGCACATAGATAGTTAGTTCGACACATAGTTAGTTCGACACATAGATAGTTTGTTCGACACATAGATAGTTTGTTCTACACATAGATAGTTTGTTCTACACATAGATAATTAGTTCTACACATAGATAGTTTGTTCTACACATAGATAGTTTGTTCGACACATAGATAGTTAGTTCGACACATAGATAGTTAGTTCGACACATAGATAGTTAGTTCGACACATAGATAGTTTGTTCGACACATAGATAGTTTGATCGACACATAGATAGTTAGTTCGACACATAGATAGTTAGTTCGACACATAGATAGTTTGTTCGACACATAGATAGTTTGTTCGACACATAGATAGTTAGTTCGGCACATAGATAGTTAGTTCGACACATAGATAGTTAGTTCGACACATAGATAGTTAGTTCGGCACATAGATAGTTAGTTCCACACATAGTTAGTTCGACACATAGATAGTTAGTTCGACACATAGATAGTTTGTTCTACACATAGATAGTTAGTTCTACACATAGATAGTTAGTTCTACACATAGATAGTTAGTTCGACACATAGATAGTTAGTTCGACACATAGTTAGTTTGTTCGACACATAGATAGTTAGTTCGACACATAGATAGTTTGTTCGGCACATAGATAGTTAGTTCGACACATAGATAGTTAGTTCAACACATATATAGTTAGTTCGACGCATAGATAGTTAGTTCGGCACATAGATAGTTAGTTCGACACATAGTTAGTTCGACACATAGATAGTTTGTTCGACACATAGATAGTTTGTTCTACACATAGATAGTTTGTTCTACACATAGATAATTAGTTCTACACATAGATAGTTTGTTCTACACATAGATAGTTTGTTCGACACATAGATAGTTAGTTCGACACATAGATAGTTAGTTCGACACATAGATAGTTTGTTCTACACATAAATAGTTTGTTCGACACATAGATAGTTTGATCGACACATAGATAGTTAGTTCGACACATAGATAGTTTGTTCGACACATAGATAGTTTGTTCTACACATAGATAGTTTGTTCTACACATAGATAGTTTGTTCTACACATAGATAATTAGTTCTACACATAGATAGTTTGTTCTACACATAGATAGTTAGTTCGACACATAGATAGTTAGTTCGACACATAGATAGTTTGTTCGACACATAGATAGTTAGTTCGACACATAGATAGTTAGTTCGACACATAGATAGTTAGTTCTACACATAGATAGTTTGTTCGACACATAGATAGTTAGTTCGACACATAGATAGTTTGTTCGACACATAGATAGTTTGTTCGACACATAGATAGTTAGTTCGACACATAGATAGTTAGTTCGACACATAGATAGTTTGTTCTACACATAGATAGTTAGTTCGACACATAGTTAGTTCGACACATAGATAGTTAGTTCGACACATAGATAGTTCAATCCTTACTGACCCCATAAACTGATGATCTTATTCCTGACTAAACTACTGGTGCTACCAAATCAGGTTGTCTAAAGATACCGACCTCCTGACCAAAAATGCACCAAACATGTATGTTATTGTTTTGTTCCTTTCCGTTTGCAAAACTCAATCATGTTCTGCAAAGCCAAAAACAAAAACAACAATTTTCCGCTACAAAACAACCAAACAAAACACCATGAATAAATATTTTGAAATATAAAAAACTTGAAGCGTAAAAACTTTTACTAAAATGACCGGATTCGGCATTAAATAACGCAAAAAAGGGTGTATATGCTGTAAAAAAGAACAACCCAACCTGACTAAACCACATTTCGATAATACTTTCTGCAAAAATGATTTTACAGTTATAATCAAAATCAATAAATAAAAAAAATTAAACTTTGAAAAATGCTCATTATTGCTCATTTACACCAGTGGCATACAGAGGGGACGGCAGGGTGGTGGTCCTGTGCACCTAAACTGGGAAGGGTCCATTAATGTTCATACTATCTCCCTTTTTCAGTACTAGGATCTATACTGTAGTCTTTGGGGCATACCATCAAAGAGTTGACCCTGGAAATCACCAGACCTCTGCATGCTACTGCTCTGCACTAAACTTTGAAATGATAAAAGTGAAAATCATTTTTAATTACACTTCAAAGTTTTAACGAGTGCGAAAAAAAAAAACCCCCAAAAAACAAGGAATTTGTTAAAGACATTAACAACGTTTTTCATCGTTTCATCCTTATTAAATAAATGACCAAATCAATGCGTTTCATGAGAACATTGTTGGACAATTAATAACACTTTGAATAGAATTAGTTTTTGGTATATGCTTTTTTCTTATTTTTTCTGCTATTTATTTTCTTAATTTATTCTTGTAGCATAGTACTTAACGTTTTATTTTGAACGAATAGAATTTTCATGGCCAGATTCAAATTAGTAGAAATCAAAGCATATTCTGTTAAATATTGAAAACCCTGTGAATTGCTTTGACTTTTGGTATCATGACACTGTCTCATACTGGTTCAATGTACTTCTCTCTGCTATGGAGTTTTTCTTTCTATTTTAAGACCTTTATTCCATGTTTTCGTTTTTGCATGAGACATAATAAAGTTCAAAAGTGGTAATATTCTGATAAATGATTAAAAACATATCTTTCATTTGTGTGAAATATCTAATTAATATTCGTTTTAAGTACACTGGTTCCACACTCACACACATAAAATAGCCATGAACAGACCTGTTGACATTCACGGTAGGGGCGACCCAGGCGATCACACAATAAACCAAACCCTCCTCAAAGTGAGGAAGTAATACATGGGAGGATACATCTCCTAGGATTGAGCCGAACCATACCTCACTCTAACAAAAGAGTGCCTGGAGCCATCGTGACAGCCTCTGGTGTTTGGATTAAGTGGCAAGGCAAACTTCAGTAATTATATAAAAAAGCAGCAGAATAGATTTGACAGCTGAATATATCTGAAATCAGTGAAGAATGGCTAGCTGAAGATAAAAGTGATAGTAATTAATTCTAATTGATTAGGCTACAATACTGTAAACTGAAACGATTAATATGCTGAGGAGTTATATTACGTGTAGCCTAGGTCAATCTCTTTCTTCACTGCATGTTCATTTGACTTCGAAATGATGTGTTAATCATAGATCACCAATCAACTACAAATAAAAGTGCAAGTCACTTTCAAACGAAGTGAAAGTTATCTGTTTATTTAACAACACTTGTTTTCTTTTTATTACAAACGAGTGACACTCTGCCAAGGGAGGCAACGACAAGATATATATCATTTGAGAATGTAAAATAGACATTTTTTATCATTATCTATTTAATGGTAAGGTTTTACATTATTTTTTTACTAACCTATTTAGATAATATATTGTATTAATATGTTGTGTATATATTTATATACTGATATTTTTTCTATCACAACTAATTAATTGAAATATAGAAAGATAATTCTGAAATCACGATATTTCTTCAAATTAGTGAGTCGAACAACTAAAAAGGTACAATTAAATATATACATTTTTCTTTGTTTTTAGTAATATATTTAATAAAATTGAATAATAAAAAGGAAGGATGGTACTTAAGTGTGCAAATGTATAAATATCAGTCATGATCAAAATATGATTGCAATTGTGTAAACATTATATATATATATATATATATATATATATAATGTGTGTGTGTATGTATATATTTATATTTAAAAATATTTAATAGAATTTGGTATATTCGGACTACTCTATTCATCTTGGGTGTTTTTATTACAACGTTTCGGCCGATGTAACCTTTGACCCTCTTAAGGGAATCTGGACAGAATTTCGAACGGAACCCTTTATTTAATCCATGGGGGTAACATGCTCTCGTTCCATCTGCCATGACTGGGAAGAAGTCTTCGGTAATTCGCAATTCTTTGTATCGTCCGCACTGAGGATTGAACCTTCAACCTTCAGATGACTGTCACTTAGAACTGAATTATACTTAGTACTATATCCACTGCGCCAATTCTAGTATGAATTTTGGGAGCCTTAAATCTATTCTTGTTTTTGATCTAACTACTTATCACTATAGATCACTACTTATTTATTATTTATAATCATAGGTTCCCATATTGTATTGAATTCTATACTAGGTCTGCTTAGTAAGTCATTGTCGCCTAACATATGTGCTGCTTCTTTCAGTCGTCTTACTCTCCACCGTTCTTGTCTATGTATAATTTTTACTTTATCCCATAAGGGTGGATGGTTTCCCTTTTCCTTCCATATGTGGTCAGCCAAACCCGACTTTTCGATTTCTCCACGTATTACGGCTTTCCGATGTTCTTCGAGTCTTTTCTTTAGTGGACGACATGTCTCACCTTTGTATACTTTTCCACACTTACATGAAATCGCTTGCACACAGTTCTTAGTCATGACTTTTTCCGTAGGGGATTTGACTCTCACAATTATCAACCCTCATCTAAAAAATTCCGAAGCTTAAAAAATAAACATTTTTAAGCTTCAGAATTTTCAAATATAAATTTTATAACACAAAGTTTTATACTAGCTCAATAGTGCGGTCCTAGAGCTTTAATATAAAATATTTTAATGTTATTCAAACCTCATCAAGTGTAAGGAACAAATTCTCACCAATTTCACCAAAAAATCAATTTGCAGCATACAATTGTTTCAACCTACCACCAAGATATATATAATAATGTTTCAAATGTTCAAAGCATTTATTTCTTGGGAAGTTATCTTCAGTGCTTGTAAAAAAGGAGGTAGTACTCCAGACAGGAAAAACCTACATTTCAATATTTATTTTTAATATCTTTAGTTTCTCTATGTATTATTTGCATTTTTTTTAGCAAATATACTTTTGGTAGATTGGCAAGAACGAACATATACCACACTGTCCTCTTCCCAAAAAGAAAGATAATGCCTGGAAGGATAGTATGACAGCAGAACAGATACTACACTATCCCACCCAGGAAAAAGGATAAGATAATACCTGGAAGGATAGTATAATGACAACAGAACAGATACTACACTACCCCACTCAGGAAAAAGGATAAAGTAATATCTGGAAGGATGTTATCATGATAAATGAACACATACTACACAATTTTCCTGAATGAAGACGTAATGCCTGGTAGGGTGGTCTCATAACAACAGAACAGATACTACACTACCTCCCAATAAAAAAGGAGGGGTAATGCATGGGAGGATGGTCTCATGACAACAGAACAGATATTATACTACCCTCAATCCTCTCATAATATTCTCTATCATTAAACTAACAATCCATCCATCTCATTAATCTTTATTCTCGAGTGAACTTTGGCCTTGATAAGTGGTTACTCATTACTACTAATAAAAACAGATATCTAAAATGTGTGTGTGTGTGTGTGTTCATAGATACGGTTTGTCCAATAAAATCAATTGTAAAGATGGTTAGAAATTGATTGTTGCCTTATTAATAAATAAATCAATGAAGAAGGGAAAGTGATTTTAGGTAATCGATAATGTTTTCAGGATGATAGGAATAAACATTAAAATCTGTACAGAATCATCCATGCGTCTTGTATTTTAATCAATTATTGATTATCTATAAGCATGTTTTTCAAAGACCTTCCTCATCTTCTTCTTCGAATTATAGGATTGACAAGGATCCTGGATTTATCAATAAACCAACACATTCAAATATTGACAGACTTATGCATATAGACATTCAGAAACATATATATATATATATACATATATATATATATATGCAAGGTGTCCCCCAAAATGTATGCACTCTTTGAATCGTTATAACTTGTTCAATTTATTAATTTTAACTTGCAAACAAGATTGATAGATGAGTAAGAATACACATTTAAAAATACTAACAGTAAAATTAACAAAAGCATTTAAAATTATCTTCTAATATTAATTTATTAATAATGTAAAGACTACTTGGGTTATTTCAAAATGTTCATAAATTAACACTAACCTTAACCCGAACCCAGGTTAATTTATGAACGTGGTAGAAGAAAATGTTGCAAGACGTTTGTAGATCCAATGTATCATGATATGAAAGGTGTATTGAGCAGAACGGGTTAGGATTCATTTTATGAACATTCTTAAATTACCCCAAGTAGCCTTTACGTTTATTAAAAGTTAATTTTCTACGTTTTTATTAATTTTACTGCCAGTATTTTTTAAATGTGTTTTGTTATTATTCTATCGAACTTATTTGCAAGTTAAAATCAGTAAATTGAACGCGTTACAAAAGGTACATATATTTCTTTGAGACACTCTGTATATGTATGTATTAGGACACATATATATATATATATATATATATATATATATGGGTGTGTGTATAAAGGATGAATGACTTTTGGCAACTAACATTCATCCTGTATGACATGATCCATTTTCAAGTAAATATATAGTTCTTTCTTTATAAAAATTTGCAAGTTAAAATCAGTAAATTGAACGAGTTATAAAGATTCTTGTCATCATGAAAGCGTTTATAGTTGTATGTGTGAAAAATAAAAATAGAAATCATGTTAGTTGTGTAAATGTATTTTAACAGCAACAATCGATTTTTAAAGTTGTTTATTTGTATTATTTGAAAGGAAATAAATATTCATAACGCTAAAATACACTAAGTACAAGTGGTTATGTGTTTCGCGTCACCGTTTTATAACAAATGAAACTTTTCATTGGATAATCATCTCTGTTGATTATCTTATGAAAATAAACGATGAATCACATTAAGTGTCTGCTACAGAACACATTATCGAGCCGGATAGAATATGTAATTGGTGAAATGAAATTTCGTTTTTATGTAAAGAACACAGACTAAAAAGTACTGTAATTCACTGGCTGGGCAGAATCAAAATATACGAGAATCAAAATATCGGTTTGTCAGATGCATTGTTATAGCGATCTAATTCCGAGAATCAAAATATCGGTTTGTCAGATGCAATGTTATAGCGGTCTAATTCCGAGAATCAAAATATCGGTTTGTCAGATGCAATATTATAGCGGTCTAATTCAGAGAATCAAAATATAGGTTTGTCAGATGCAATGTTATAGCGGTCTAATTCCGAGAATCAAAATATCGATTTGTCAGATGCAATGTTATAGCGGTCTAATTCCGAGAATGGGACTGACTTTTATACTAGAAAAATATGCTCCTTCCGGTCACATATGTTAGGAGGGTGATATAATGGGAAGCGAACTACATACACTAATCCCGAAAGGAGGAGGTACTGACTGCGAACATGATATCATGATGAACGAACACTACCCACCCTGAAACGAGGGGATAATACCTGGGAGGATGAATCATGACAATAGAATAGTACATTATCACCCCCCCCACCAGTAGAAGGTAATTGTGAGACAATGGTATTTTGAGGAACAAATATATACTATACTTCCCTCCCCCCAATGAAGAGGTAATACCACTGAGGAATGTATCATAATGAATGAAAATATAGTACCCCAAAGAAGGAAATAAAGCCTAGGAGGATTCTTTCACCCCCCCCCCCCCAAAAAAAAAAAAATGAGGTGATAATGCTTGTTAGGATTGGATTATGATGAACAAACATATACTACACAATTCTCCCTCCAAAGGAGGAGGTAATGCCTAGTAGGATCGTATCATGATAACAGAACCGATATACTACAGTACCCCCTTTAAAGTAAAGGAGGTAATACCTAGGAGCATCATCTCATAAAAAGAGAAGGTAATTCCTGTGAGTACGATGGAAACAGAAAAGATACTACATCCCCCTCCCCCCAAAAAAAGAAGAAGGTAGTCCCTGGGAATATGGTCTCATGACAACAGAACAGTTATTACATTATCCCCTCCCTCAAAGGAAGATGTAATACTGGGAGGATTACCCCCACCCTCTTAAAAAGGAGAAGGTAATTCGTGGGAGAACGGTTTTATGAGAACAGAACTGATAATACACAACATTATTAAATAAATAATACAATTATACATTAAATCATGTTTTTATTGTTTCCTTCATTTAAAAATGCCGAGTCATAAAAACATTTATTTTATAGTTTCTTGGCGTTTTGACTGAGATCAAATTGTAATATCTGTTCTCCACATTCCGTCAACATGAGACGTTTTACTATCGACAAAATTACTGCGTGTATATAAGAAAATATGACAATGCAAATTACAAAGGTATATTACAGAATATTAAATTATTAGAAACTTTTTAAAAATATGCAAATAAGAAATACTTAAAAATGTTTGTGAGTGTTTCCAGATTACTATATATACGGTATTACAAAATGTTATGTTGTATCGTTGATCGGCCTTTGTTCCGATGGATACTACACCCCATAAACTGGTATCGTCTTGGCCTTCGGGGCTTGATTTACGCCGGTCTATGGGTCTGTCCTGTGCAGTTCTAGGAGGTCCACCCTCCCAGGCTTTGCCTCTTCTCTTTGGGGAGGAGTAAGTTTATTGCTTACTGTCTGAGGCGCCCCTACCGGGGAATGCCGACAGGGCTGCACAGGCAATTTTTAATGGCCAGAGTGCTCACCTCGGGCGCTGGCTTTTCAAGTCCCACTTTCCCGACCCGACCTTGGGTCACATCTTACCTTGTGGGAGTAAGATAAAACTGGCCTTGTACCTAACCTCCTGGGGAGGTAAATAAAATGTTGTATCATAGAATTAAATAAGCATAACCCGTTTTGATGTTAATATAGTTAAGATAGGTAAAAAAAGACTTTCCGCATTTATTTATTTATATTATATATAGTCGTTAACGTACACAACGTGAGGCAAGAGTAATGAAACGTGGATGTTTACGTAACAGTATTGGAATTGAAAATGATGAAAGTATACATAAAGAAAGCAAAAATGAAAACGGACCTAAAAAGATGAGAATAATGAAGAGACATGATGAGTGTAACTAATGAAGGCGGAAGTCAAGAAATAAAATAAGTCAGATAAGCGATTCTCACTAAAGAAATTAAAATAAAAGAATATAGCAAGAATAAAGTTATGGCAAAAAGAAACGAGATAAAAATGGCCGTATTATTAATACACATGTGAAGTTAAATAAACAAGGAATGAAAACGGAAGTAAAGTGTGAGGAAAATACAGAATGGGAATGGCGATCGTTATAATAAATTAATATGGAAAGAAACTCAAAAATGATATCTCTTTTTTTGTTTGTATTCCTGTTAACTTTAATATTGTATATAAGTTAAGATAAAAAAAAAAGAAATAATTCTCAGAATTCAAAAGAAACACGACTGAAATAGATTCCATGAAAATATCAATGAAAGAACGAAAAGAAATGATATCCTCATCAAAACAGGCTGTGTTTATTTGAAAAACAAAGCAAATGATGAATCGATGGTTGGTTATATATATATATATATATATATATATATATATATATATATATATATATATATTGTGTGTATTTAGGCAGCATTTTCTTATTTATGCAAACATTGTTAAAAATAACAGAATTCGTCTGTTTAATTATACCTTTTTAAAAAAAATTTTCAATTTTCCGGATGGTCTTTTTTGTATTAATATATATATATATATATATATATATATATATATATATGATTATTTTTTTATACAAACATGTACAAAATCTGCGATACTGGCATATCATGTTATCGATCAACAGCTGTTAGAAATCCTTACTTCAGATCATATTTGGGAAGAATGAAATGGGAAAGAAAAGAAGAGGAAATTTAAAATTTAGAAAGTCATGTGGTTAGATTTGAGACTGTTGAGAATCAAATATAAAATAAAATATATATATATATATTCCATGAAAAATTCCCAAATTTTTACACTTTTATCGTCATTAAGGGTATGACTACATATCAACCAAACCATTTCATTATCACATCACTACAGTATAAATCTCTATGCATGAGTGGATGAAGTGTGTAAGGTGCGCTGAAGAAAAATTCCTACCAGTAAAATACATAGCCCTGTTGTGTTTGTATACCCTTAATGACAATTAAAGTGTAACATTTTAGAATTTCCTTGCTTTTGTACATTTAGTGTATATGAATTTTCATCTTAACTCTATTAATGGCATATGATTTCAGTATACTGGCATTTTTCATGGAATCTCACTACTTTTATAAAAGCTATGCCTCAATACAATGCCTTCTCATAACTGATATAGTTGGTAGTTTGACTAATCAATGTTTCTTCCAATATTCACAGGTAAATATTTATTTTTAATTATGATGAGTGTATATTTACTCATGATACAATTCAAACTAGAACAAATCTTTTCAAACTTTACCATGTATTTATTGCAAACAATAAATGGTGATTCAATCATTTTACAGTCAGTGTGTTTGAACATTGACAAGGACACAATGCAAAAATATTTAATTTGAATGAAATAAATCAATTAAATATTTTTGGAGCAGGGAGAAATATAATAAAGTTATTCACAATAGTAAACAATAAAATATTCAGTGTACAAAGGAAAACAAAATACAACCTCTATCTGTGCCATAACACAGCTGAATGAATCAAATAGCTGATGAGATATAGAAGAAAGTATATGTGGACTAGTCATTTTTTAAGGTTTGTTGAAAATTTCTGAGAAACTACGGTATATTGGTAAACTGAAATTAGAAAGCCATCAACTAGAGCCAGAGCCTCTATCTCAGCCAAAAATCAGCTGAATCCATCAAAAAGTTGATGAGATACAGAATAAACTGTATGTAGACTAAAAAATTTTTTAGTTTTTTTTTTTTAATTTTCTGGAAAACTAAGGTATATGGTAAACTGAAATTAAAATGCCATCAACTAGACCCTAGAACCTCTATCTTTGCCAAAAATCAGCTGAATCCATCAAATAGTTGATGAGATACAGGGTGGCACATACACACAAATAACATGATTTCATGATTGAACTTTCTGGATCTCTAGGTTGCCTTGACTAATGATGCTGAAATTCTACACACTCATAGAACCTATCAAATGAAACTTTTGTGCAAAGTTTTAACTAATTTGGTTTAATGGTTTTTGAGATTTCAAGCATAGGCCATTCGTGAAGCCTATTAAAGGATAGAGCGCTCTCGCGCCTCCTTTGATAGATATATATATATATATATATATATATATATATATATATATATATAGGCAGCATCTTCTCTTGCAGGCAAGTATTGTTCAATATAAGAGACAACTCATGTCTAGATATCCTTTGGTAGATCCTTTCAATAGTCCGAATAAGGATCTTAGTTTCGGAGAGGAATTGGCTGATGAATTTGCCATAGTTTAGATTTGTGTCCCAAGTACTTTCAGACCCATCCGGGTCCATCTTCAGGGGAATGAGATTAATCAGGTGCACACCATGTGTTAGTATTATAGAACGATTTGGCGGGAATTATGTAATAATTACAAAACTATAGTAAAAATTATAGACATTTTAGTATATTATTACTGATGTTAAAGTTAATTCTATTAATTAGGTTTTTTTATTTGTTTTTACATATAGGGCTTCTAATATATGGAGTTTTTGTTTGTTAGTACTATATTCTAGGATTTTGGTATTTTCTACTAAGAGTTTTCTGAATTCTGATCGGGGGCAGGAATAGTCGTTAGTTAAGTGTTGAGCTATGGCGCTAGTATCAGACAAATGCATCGTCAATCTTTTCGACAAAGTCGTGGTAGTCAAACCTATGTATATGTTATATATATATATATATATATATGAACTAGAAAAATACACGTCCAGGGACAGGTAATATTAATTCACAGAACAGTTTTACACAACTTTTATGCCCACTTACGAAAACTAAAATCAAAATTACAGAACCATATGTCTGGAATCCTTATTCCAATCATTATCAAAATCCATTACATAATTTTGATTCTAGAAAATGTCTCAAATTTAAGCTTAAAGGGTCTTAAGAAGCAACTGAAATTCAGGGAATCTTGATTAATTGGTGTCTAATATCTAAGGATAAAATTCAATGCAATTTGGATATATTTGAATTTTCATATGGGCGGTTGTGCCAACATTATGCCCTCTAAAATCCTGTTAAAATACCCCGAAGAAACTTAAATTTAAGGAATATTTATTAATTGATATTTAATACTTATTATTTTAACTTCACCCACTTCACACATATCGGAAGTATCTGAATTTTCACAAAGGTCTTTCACCCCCGTTTTACCCTCTTAGCATAAAACTAAATTAAACTCACATTAGACCGCTTACGCATTGCAGCTGTATTCTAAAATTCATAATGATCGGTTACTTTGTTAAGGAGTGAACTATGTACACACAAATATGATGATTGCCACTTCTTTACAGAAGGCCATCCCTACTAGATTGCAATGCCCGGTTATGGGCACACAGATGGCTCAGCCAGCTCGACTTATTTTTACAAGTCTTGCTGCAGATATGACATACAAGGCTACTGGTTTCCGTTTGTGTGTAGCTATATTAAACTACTGTTTAGCACTTGTTTATTTGGTTCCTATCATGGGATCTTATGTGACTCAGTAGACTAGCTCTTGACAGACAGACTCTGACACATAAACCACACACATGGTAAGGTTGAAATGTGGCTGGGAGGTTTGGTACTGATTGCTTCTGCAAAGTACATTTAACGATGAAGTACTCTATACGCTTTTCCTCAAATCTGCCACAGACATCAAAAATCCACTTGCGCCAAACCAATCTCTTCAGAGACATACTCTACACGTTCATATCGAAGGTTTTCAGGTTGTTTTTATTATATCCTTAAAACGTAACTTAGGTTTGTGTCTCGGACGTTTTCCATGCAGCAGTTCCCCATATAACAGTTGCTTAGGAAGCCTGTAATCTTCTATCCTAAGTGCCCTTGCCAGTGCATCTGACTACATAATACACACTTTTATGCTCGGCACTCAAGCTTGCATCTGACTACATAATATACACTTTTATGCTCAGCACTCCAGCTTACATCTGACTACATAATACACACTTGTATGCTCGGCACTCCAGCTTGCATCTGACTACATAATACACACTTTTATGCTCGGCACTCCAGCTAGCATCTGACTACATGATACACACTTTTATGCTCGGCACTCCAAGACTCTTAACGGAAATAGTTAATAGCCATCGAAAGCCAAGGGATTTGATTTTTCTTGATGTGCTGGACTCGGTGACTATAATGATAATTGCTATTATTTTCATTAAGATGCTAAACTTCATATGAATGCTGTTGCTTCATTATTAGTTATAATCAATCTATGATGAAGGAGATATGTTAATGTTTTTTAGTGGAAAGCTAATTGCAAACGATTTTGAAGACAACTAGCTGAGGTGCCCGAGGTTACACAGTCGCTCCTAATTTCATTACTTTAGACCAATGTGACCATAATTTATTAAGTAAATACATTTGTTTATTTAACTCTTTATTGAAAGAATCACCCAAAATGGTTGCATAATATTACGGTTTTGAAGCAGCTGTGCTTGCAATTGGGTAGTGATTTATTTCAATACAGAGCATTAACACCCATCACATGATTAACAAAAAAGTGCTCTATATATATGCACCACTAGATATCTATGAAAAAAAAGAAAAGATATTTGTTTTATTTAAATTACGTAACATTGTTATTTTTAAATAACCCAAAAATCATTCAGAATCATTCAGAATGTTCTTCTTCGTTTGTGATGTTTCCCTGGTGATGATAGCACCACCACCACTACCACCACCACCACTTGTCAACACGGCGAGACATTGTAGAATAAAATTGACACTTACTGGCATAAAGTGCTCTAATAGTTCATATGTAAATATTGCTTAATTCAAGCGAGAATTTTTCTAAGAGATTGTCCACTTTGCAAATCTGTGTCTCCCTACTCCCCGCTTGTATGTTTCTCCATCACATGTCTACTGTCTTTTTTTTCTTATTATTAATGGATTATCACTTATTAAGGCATAAAAACCACTCGAGTGTAGAATCAAATTGACACTTACAGACATAAAGTCCTCTGATACGTGACATGTGAATATTGCTTAATTCAAACAGGAAAGTTTATCTAGATTATCCACTTATGGACTAGCAGTCAGTCAGAACTCAAATAATGAACTTGCCCATGTGAGCATAATGGAACATTTTAACCTTTTTATAAACAAGTTTTCTTGTGTTCTTTTTAGTTTGTTTGTTTGTAGATCAACTGGCCAGACAGTTGAGCACTGATTACTAAATTCAATAACACTGACTATAAGGCTGCATGAAGTTGATCGTATCAGTAGTCTGACCTAGAAGAATATTTAGAAACCTCACTCAAAATAAAGAAGTCAAAGTCACAAAAACCAATCCTGGCGGCTTGCTTTATAAAGTTTAAATTCTCTGTTGTCGACAATTCAGTTTACAGATACAAAATGATAACGTTCATGATCAGAGTGAAAAGTACTATCCAAGTCAGTCGGACCAATTTTCTGATGTTGACTTTAGCATCGTGCATGGGTTTTCCAGACGTTGCTGGTCTTTCCCTACTCTACCGATATTTCCATTGTCGCTGCTCTTTGGGAGGAGTAAGTTTATTGCTTACTGCCTGAGGCGCCCCTACCGGGGAATGCCGACGGGGCTGCCCAGGCAATTTTTAAACCCCACTTTCCCGACCCGACCTTGGGTCACATCTTACTTGTGGGAGTAAGATAAAAACTGGCCTTGTACCTAACTCCTGGAGAGGAGTAAATCAATACTCTACCGATATTTCCATTGTAGCTGCTCGACTGAGCTTTAAGCTCTGGTTCCACCCCCCCCCCCCCCAAAAAAAACCTTCTCAGCAAAAACTCTTCTTGCTATTAACACTGCAAAGAAAAACTCCTTTCTTCCTCTATGTAAAATTAAACGGAACTTAAATAAAATAAGTTTGTTTTCAAGAACTTCCCAAATTAAACGGAACTTAAATAAACAAAGTTTGTTTTCAAAAACTTCCCAAATTAAACGGAACTTAAATAAACAAAGTTTGTTTTCAAGAACTTCCCAAATTAAACGGAACTTAAATAAACAAAGTTTGTTTTCAAAAACTTCCCAAATTAAACGGAACTTAAATAAACAAAGTTTGTTTTCAAGAACTTCCCAAATAAAACGAACTTAAATAAACAAAGTTTGTTTTCAAGAACTTCTCAAATTAAACGGAACTTAAATGAACAAAGTTTGTTTTCAAAACTTCCCAAATTAAACGGAACTTAAATAAACAAAGTTTATTTTCAAGAACTTCCCAAATTAAACGGAACTTAAATAAACAAAGTTTGTTTTCAAAAACTTCCCAAATTAAACGGAACTTAAATAAACAAAGTTTGTTTTCAAGAACTTCCCAAATTAAATGAAACTTAAATAAACAAAGTTTGTTTTCAAGAACTTACTACCCGTGGAACACGTTACTTCGTGAATGTTTCCCTACAAACTACAACATAGTCGTTTTCAATCCAATCTCAACATGTTGTCATGTGAATTAATCATAGTTCTCAATCATACTACTGTTTCATCATCCAATTGAAAATCTCACTAACCATTATCCTCGAGTGTATTTTGGTCTTAGTATGTCGTGAACCATTGGTATAGATACAAAAAAAACAAGTTCTACTAGTGACTCGACCAACTTTATATATGATTGTGGTCGGGTGCAAGCTGCTTTGTGATTGTCATAAAACTAGATAGAGTGCACTGCATGCTTTTGATTGCACCGTCCTCATCAACATCACTTTGTGCACATTATCGAGATGTAGCTGTAAACCAAAGTTGCTCTCTGCAGCTACCCAGTTCATAAATTTATTGGTGCACACTGAGCTATTCGGACTATCTACTGTCCATTCGGGTTCTATGTTCATTCTACCAATCATTTTTACATAAAATCATATTCTGGAGTTAGTGATACCATGTATAATGATATACTTAATCATTATTCATCATTGGAGAGGTCCATAAGTGATAAAATCACATATTTGATCCCATGAATGGCTATGCATCCGAATCCTTATATGTTTTTGTATCAGCAGGGCACGGGTGAATAACAGCTATGTGCAAGAACAATAATTTTATGTGAATTATAAAGACTCAAGAAATAGTAATGCGTGTCAGATATAACCTTTCCTTTCAATTATCTAATGCATATTGACATAAAATTATGAGGGTAAAAAATAAGGTATTTGGTCAATTACTGAACGATTTTGCACAGATGCAATATCTTCTTTTAGATGTATAGCATTTATTGGCTCATTTGGACAAATATAAAGCTTTAGAATTGATTCATATGATCAAAAACCACTTCCAGGATTTTAAGGGACCCATAAATGAATTTATGTCCACTGTCACTTAGTTGAGAGCTTGAAAACCGGGCTAGTCCACATACCGAACCCTAATGATTTGAAAAGCATATAAAATTATCTTTTAGAAAATATTATGGTTTGCTATGTAGACTACAGTAATTTTGTAGCTATTTAGCAGTATATATAATTTTTCTAAGCAAAATTGATGCAAAAAATATGAATTTTGTTGTTAAATTGTAACAAAATTTTGTCTCAAAACCCTAAAAATAGAAAACAGTGGCAGCTGATGTATTTGAGGTTAATAGAATGATAATGACTCACACAAAACGCATAAGCCTATGCAACAGGATAAAAAATTATTTTTTAGTGTGTTTTAAAAAATTGTGAATTTTATAAGATTTCCAGGTAAATATACAAGATTTTAAAAATTTTGGTGAATTTCCGTAACTCTTAATTACCATATTTTAATGCATAACGATATTGATCTGATCTTCTTTGCAAAATACTGGGAATTTAATCTAGTTTCGCAATATCTTAATGGACTTTCCATTTGAAACACTTACTTTTTCACCAAAAGACACCCCATAACCCACAGTACAGTTTTTAATAAGATTTATTTAAAACAGAAAAGAACAATCACAAAGACAGGTTATTTTCGTATGTGAGAGAGAGAAAGATAGATAGTTCGTCTCGCTACATCTGACCACATTGTGCTCACTCTCCTCATTTTGAAGACAGCATGAAGATGTGATTTTTCTCCTTGAAATCTCGCCAGCTAAGAGAGAGAAAAAATACTTCATCCTCCGAAAATCACATGGTTTTGTGACTTCTGCCTATTGTGACTCTCTGACCCTTAACCTTAAAACATTTCCATTCAAACACGGCTCTCATTATGTAACATACCTGAATTTGGTAAAGCCCCTCCCCCCTTCACAAGAGAAAACACTCTTTGTTACATATCCCAAAGCAACGTTTTCTCCATTGCACCAATCTACTCATTTCCGAAGAATAATTAGTGAGATGTACATGTCCATATATCATACGTGCATTGCAAATGGATGCAACACGCCCCAAGTGTCCCACTCGCCTATCTGATTGAGTTACCAATTCATTACAATTATATAAATGAAATTATACAATCATAGCTTGAATTATTAATCAAATGCGAACAATATTTAGAAGCAATTATTATGAACTAGAAGAATACACGTACCAGGAGGGGATAAACAATATGTATAGCACTTGGAAATATTTGTATTATTTGGACTACAGTTCTCATCTTAGCGCAACGGATATAAGTGCTAAGTGAATAATAAGTTCTAAGTGACAGTCTTCTGGAGGTTGAAGGTTCAATCCTCAGTGCAGCGATGCTAATAATAGAATGAACAATTACTTAAGGCTTCTACCAAGTTATAGCTGACAGAATGAGAGCAATTAAATCAAAGGTTTCATTCAAAATTCTGTGTCGATTCTGATGTTCGACGAGATGCACTTGGCGAAAATGAAAAATGGGAACAGTAATCCAAATAATACAAATGTATACATAAGTTTTTAATTTTAATTTTTGGTGGGAGTCGGGGTGAGTGCAATTACAGGGGCACACCACCTTAATGGTAAAGTTTATAAAAAAATAAAATACCTAGGTTACTCACCGCATTGCCTAGAATATGTATGCCATGATTCATAACGATAAGTTTATTAGTTTAGTAATGAATCCTATATATATATATATATATATATATATATATGTACGCATACTGAATGTTATATATAAAGAGAGACGAGCAAAAGAGAAAACCCTTTGGAGGTTAACTGTTAACAATATTTATTTCGGTGTAACAAAATGTGTTATAACATAACTTTTTTGTACTTAGTTCAATTCTTTCATTGGGGAGAAGTCGAATGCTCCTTAAAGATGGTGCTGAAGACACTTCACAAAAGTTTGGACATAAGAGAAAATGATAAACACACATTCTGAGGTGTGGGATATTCAAACTTTTCACAAAAATTAAATGTTTTAAGAAAACTTTTGTAATATTTCATTGACTATGTTGTACAGGGCATCCCAGATGACATTTGTGGAATGAAAATCTATTAACATTTTTTGATAATATTTAATCATGTAGAATTAAATTGACACTTACCGGTATAAAGAGCTCAAATAGTTGATATATGAATATTGCTTAATTCGTCGCCGCCGCCGTCGTCGTCGTCATCATCATCATCATCATCATCATCAGTTTAACGTCTCTATTCCTCCATCACTTTTCTTTCTCTTTTCTCTTATTTCTCATTTCTCTTTTCTCTCATTTCTCTTTTCTCTTATTTCTCATTTCTCTTTTCTCTTATTTTTCTTTTCTCGTATTTCTCTTTTCTCGTATTTCTCTTTTCTCTTATTTCTCTTTTCTCTTATTTCTCTTTTGACATATCTCTTATATTTTTTGATATGTAAATATTGCTTAATTCATTATCATGTTCGGTGTAACGTCCGTTTTACATGTTGACATGTGTTGGACGGCTTTTAGAAATTGATTTCCAAACTAACCTATCTCTGGCCAACTCTTTATTTATCCCTCATTCTCTCGTCCATTTTTATCACTTCATGCTTTCCTTGGCCTTCTCCTCTGAATAACCCTGCTACCTCAATTGTTCTACATCTACAAACACAGGAACTCTCAACCAATCTTGCAACGTGGCTATAACATCGAAGTCTCCTGTTCTGCACACAACTGTAAAAATTTAATCTTCCTCTGAGCTCATCAGATCTGAGTCTGTCTTTACAGATTGCATTACAAATCCATCGTATCATTCTTATATTATTATTCTCCATTCAACGCATATCCTCAACCCTCACTGGCCAGATTTCACTTCAAACTGCATACACATGCTTGATAGACTTTTCCCTTGGTCGACAGTGGTAACGCTCTGCTGGTTAGTAATGGCAAAGTTTCCCTGAACTTATTCTATCCACTACTAATTCCAGCTATCACACTCGCACCTGATCCATTCTATAATTTCTGATCAGTTGCTAGTCCATGAGTGGATAATCTATTTCATAAATATTGCTTTGTTTAAGCAGTAATCTTGGAGTTCTTATGCCACTAAATGTCAATCTGGATGGGGCAATACATCCTCACTCTTTCCATAATTATTACCATTATTATTACTCGCAGGATGTCACTTAAATCGACGATGATAATGGAATTTTATTTATGACTTCTTATTCGAATTGTAAGCAATCCATTTTGAAATGCATAAAATGTCAATTTTTGGCACTTAGCGACACCAGATATTTCTCAATTACTATTTGCATTTCATTTTTGGTGATAGGACACATAAGTACAAGGGTATGTGCAGATTTTGAAGAATTTTTTTATGGACTAACGAGTCACAGTTTATCAAGGCCCAAAGTCCACTCAACGATCTTATATTCCCCTCTCTCTCTCTCTTATACCCCATCTCTTCCCCTCTCTCTCTTTCCCCTCTCTTCCTTATCTCTTTGTCTTTCCCCCTCTCTCTCGTATCTATTTCCCTTTCTCTATCTCTCCCTCTTTCTCTCTTCCCCCTCTCTTCCTTATCTCTTTGTCTTCCCCCCTCTCTCTCTTATCTATTTCCCTCTTCTCACTCTCTCTCTCTTCTCCCTCTTCTCCCTCTCTCCCTCTTCTCCCTCTCTCCCTCTCTCCCTCTTCCCCCTCTCTCCCTCCTCTATCTCTTCTCTCTCCTTCTTCTCTCTCCTCTCCCTCTCTATCTCTTTCCTCTTTCTATTCTCTATTCCTCCTTCCATATCCCTCCTTCACTTCTTTCTCTTCTCTCTCTTCTTTCTATATTAAACTAGTTCTCTTAACATACATTTGAACACTCTAAGTCATTATTTTTGATTTGTCGATTATCCGTTTTTTCTTTTTAACCCAACGATAAGGATTAATGAATTTGTCAGGTGGATGGTGCGACAACGCCGTGAGGTTTGGTAACGATGGATGAAACTGGTCAGAATTTGATTATTGAAGAATACGGCTCAACAAGAATTTATCTACATTGCACTTAAAAACGACCATGTTGTAATTAGCTGGGAAGCAGCTTCATTGTATTGTGTTCCACTGATAGATAGTTCTTGGAAAGAAACTTTGCTCATGGAAGTTCTTTTTTTATCACATGAGTCATTACACACGATCTTTCATTGGCAAAAACATCTGGTGCTCTCTGAAGTCTGAGTGACTAGTATTCCAAGATTTGTAGTACTCTCTACCTCTTTCCACCGCTATTGCTACTACTCTCACACCAGCCGTTTACCATTATGTTTTAGTTGATAATCACCGATGTCTTTCTCTGGAATTTGCATGACAATAAGCCTCTTTATGTTTTCGGTACTCTCTCTGGTACTCTCTGTTCCTTTAAAATTAACGTCATATTTTGTGGTATTTTTCTTATATATCTATCAGAGCAATCTCAGTGTTTTTTTGGTTAATCTTTGTATGTTTCTGTCGATACTTCTAGTCGTGCATACAAAGTTTTTCTTTCTATCTCAACTGACCTGTAGTTTATCAGTGTTACCTGGTTGTGTGGGTTTATTATTAATTTTATTTACTCAATGAATCGTGCGAGGACTATTATCAGTGATCGTTCACTGGCAACCACAGGTGGTGTTCCCTGGAATCTGAATGACAAGAAGTCTTTCCAGATTTCCAGTGCTCTCCGCTGCTTTCGTTACTCATTTCAAATCAATTTGCATTCTCGCAACAGCTGTTTATGGTTTTTCACTGATAACGGTTGTTACCTTTCTCGTTTGTTTACTTATCAATCTAGGAAGTTTCAGTTCCCTTGGATTCGTGTAGTGTTTTTTTTTAGATTTTTACCTGTTCTATTTCAACTTACCTGTGGTTGGTTGGTTGCTTTAATCTCGTTATGTGGGTTGGTTTCTGCACTCGAGGATTTTTTTAAATATATACGCTGTTTTCATCAGTTCTGTTTGTGTACTACTTTTTATAGGAATAGTGGTCTTTCATTGTAAAACAATCATTTTTGATTTATTCTCCGAACAGAACAGTTTTGCACCACTTTTATGTCCCCTTAAGAGGATTAAAATCAAGATATAATCGTACTATAACTTGTTTCTAGAACATGTAAGTCTGTCAGGCCAACGAAAATAATATTTCAAACTTAACATGACAGACCAACGAAAATGATATTTCAAACTTAAGCATGACAGACCAACGAGAATAATATTTCAAACTTAACATGACGGACCAACGAAAATGATATTTCAAACTTAACATGACATACCAACGAAAATAATATTTCAAACTTGAGCATGACAGACCAACGAAAATGATATTACAACTTTAAGCACGATAGACCAACAAAAATGATATTTTAAACTTAAACCTGACAGACCAACGAAAATATTTCAAACTTAAACCTGACAGACCAACGAAAATGATATTTCCAACTTAAACCTGACAGACCAACGAAAATTATATTTCAACTTTAAGCACGATAGACCAACAAAAATGATATTTTAAACTTAAGCATGATACACCAATGGAATTATATTTCAAATTTAAGCACGATAGACCAATGAAAATTATATTTCAACTATATAATGATAACCGACATAAAAAAACAGCATTTGATTTGTATCTGGATTCTATTATTTCTAAACGATCCAACAAAATACAATTTATAAAAATGTAAAATCTATATGTATTTTTCGGATTATTCGGGCTATAATTTTCATCTTGGATGGTATCATCAAAACGGTTCGGCTGCATCATACATGGAGGCCGCAATATAAAAAGATATGGACATATGGCACAACGGAAAATTGTTAAGTAATAATCAGTTTTAATTAACAGTCTTCTGGAGGTCGAAGGTTCAATCCTCACTACAGGTAATACTAAGAATAAAATAAAAATTAATCAACACTTCTACCCGGTCATGGCTGACAGAACGAGAACAATCTACCCCCATGGATTAAATAAAGGATTCAGTTCGAAATTCTGTACAGATTCCCGAGTTACACATAAAGATTCCAGAGTTTGACAAGATGCACCTCAAGAAAGTTGGAGGTTACATCGGCCGAAACGTTGTGAGAATAACAACCAAGATGAGAACAGTAGTCCGAATAATACAAATTATCAATCCTCATCTGAAAAATTCTGAAACATAAAAACTTATATGTTTATCGAGTTTAGTAAAAAAAACAACATTCACTGATCTGTAAGTGTTTTCTTTTTGTAACTTCATGGTCAGATGATGGGCATATTGTCGTCTTGGAGAAGGTTTGCACTCTCTGAACGCCCTCTATCGCCTTAGTTACTTCTAATGGTGATCTTGTGGCTTCTACTGCCGCCGCTGCCGCTCTTCCTTCTACTTTGAGCCAGCCTGGATGGTGTAGTCAGAGATATTGGGTCAGACATTCGTTGAGCAATGGTTGAAAAGCAGGCCTCGTTAACATCCAGTAATCAATACATCAATAAAGTTGGTTCTGTTTAAATCTTTTCACCCAAGTAGACTGTTTAAAGAAAGGAAATGAAGAAGTAACTGCACAGGAGGAGGGAGGGAGAAAGAGAGAGAGAGAGGGGAAGAGTAGACATTTAGTAAAAGAGAGAATGGGGGAGTGGGTTTGAGACATGCTGGGGTGGGACGTGGGACAAATAGAAAACATTAAGGTTGGACGTGAAGCACAGAAGATGGGGAAAGATAAGATTGCAGGTGAGGGTTAGGGCTTTGAGATGAAGAACTTAAGAAAGTTGCAGAAAACGGTGGACATGATTTTGCAGAGGAATGTAACAAAGGAAAAAGTGTCCAGGCTTGAAGGAAATAATAAAGAGGATGTTCTAAAGTTATTGTCTTTCGATCTGTATGTTTAACAATGAAAATGATATTTCAAATTTAAGCATGACAGACTAACGAAAATGATATTTCAAATTTAAGCATGACAGACTAATGAAAATGATATTTCAAATTTAAGCATGACAGACTAATGAAAATGATATTTCAAATTTAAGAATGACAGACTAACGAAAATGATATTTCAAATTTAAGCATGACAAACTAACGAAAATGATATTTCAAATTTAAGCATGACAGACTAACGAAAATGATATTTCAAATTTAAGCATGACAGACTAACGAAAATGATATTTCAAATTTAAGAATGACAGACTAACGAAAATGATATTTCAAATTTAAGCATGACAGACTAACGAAAATGATATTTCAAATTTAAGAATGACAGACTAACGAAAATGATATTTCAAATTTAAGCATGACAGACTAACGAAAATGATATTTCAAATTTAAGCATGACAGACTAACGAAAATGATATTTCAAATTTAAGAATGACAGACTAACGAAAATGATATTTCAAACTTAAGCATGACAGACTAACGAAAATGATATCTTAAATTTAAGCATGATAGACCACCAAAAATTATGTTTCAAAAGTAAGCATGACCAACCAACCGACACACAAAGCGTCTCATTGACAAAGCAAAAATGCTTCAATAAAAGATAATAAAAATATTTTTACCGGAAAGAGTTGCAAAGATTCACTTATTTATTTATCGCAAAATAAAAATGAAAAGTGAGTATTAGTTAAATTATTTGTGCTAAAAAATTAGACCAGCGAAAAAAGGGTCTTGGATGTATCAAGGAGCAATAAATTTCCTCCGACATTAGACTGCCTGTTCATCTATTATTACTACTTCCATCAAGTTATGTCCTCTTTAATGATTGGTTGATTGGAGAAGATGGCTTGTCATCATAGGTGACACTGTTACTAATCTTTCTATTACTATGGGTGTACCAATTAGCATAGGTGGTCTTTCGTTGTTAACCAATCATATATAATCTATAGTGAAGACTACCTATATATGATTGATATTTTCATATTTTGGCTGTGCTGAAAGCTCATGCGCCCCCCTTTCCTCATCGATTATATGGTTTGCCTCCACTACCGTTTGTACACCAATGTGTTTATTATTTTTAATCACCAAAAATCCAAAGGATATAATTTTAATGAAAATTTCAGCATTTATTTAATAAATTATGAATTAGATTTTATTCAAAGACAATAACTATTATTCAAGATAAACACAATCATCGTCCACGACCATCTCTATCTTTTAGCTAGGAGCAAAGTGTAGTATCTGTTCTGATGCTACACTTAATCTTTTCTGTCCTCGATCAGTGAGGAAGAGGTCCTTCTAAGCTGAGGCATATTTTATTGTTGTCTCAATTTAGAGTGCCCTTTTTTAGGGAGCTGTATTTTTCCCACATTTAAAACCGATCCTGTTTCAAACTCTATCTTCGTGGGGAGTAAATACGGGGCGTCCCACAAGCTGTTGGATTTGGTAAAAATACCAATCTTTTGGCTTTGAATCAAGAAAACTATTATTTACAGGCTGCTTCAACTTCATTAGAAAAACTCAAATCGGTGACCTTAACTTCGATGCCATCCAATTATTTTAACAACGAGTGTTTGCATGTTCTTTATACGAGACTAGACATTTTTATAAAAAGACATTGCAAATATTAAAATTGCCATCTAATAAGGGTTCATTGTTCGATTGATTAATGGGGAGGCAAATAATAATTTAATAAAATGTCTTTTTTTGAAACCAATATGCAAGTATCAGGAAGTTGCCTCCTATGTACTGCTGGCTTGACAGGCCGAGAGCAGGCTCAAGGCGTTTCCACAAATAATGGCGATGGAGAGGTGCTCGTAAAGCCAAGTCAATTAATGATGGTCCCTGGTGTAGCACGTCATTAACAAACCAAGGTTGTTGATGAAGTCGTGCGTGGTGGTGGGGGGGGACTATCGCTCCACTCATCTCCATGGCGATCGGCTGGAATACAAATCTGTCGAAGATCAGCGTATTTTTATTACTTGCGGTTCTTCTGTTGATGCAGAGCTTCTTTGCAAGGGATTCCCGTCTGTGGAACACATTACCACGGAACTGCTTCCCTTCTAATTATAACGCAGTATATTTGAAATCTAATGTCAACAAATACTTGTCATGAACCGTCTCATAAGTAAACTTAGTTCATTCAAATGATGTACTGCCATGTTCTGAATGCGGTTGATTATACATCTGATGAGACCGATCTAGGTCAAAATAAGTTATAATGTGTAAAACCTGAATGTGTATCTAGTCTTTTTCCCTTTAGAATTTATTCATGCTCTGTTCAAATGTACATTGAACTCTCTTACTCGGATTCACATCGAAATCATTCGAACCTGCACACACACACACACACATGTATATATATATATATATATATATATATATATATATATATATATTATTAGAAGGCATTGACAATGAGTTGATTAGGTGACACCGGCGGTATGTGAAATGGTAAACAAAAAGAAAAAAGTGACAATATTAAGAAATAAATAATTTTCAAATAATTTTATTATATTTACCAGTGTTAAGTTCGAACTATGATGGTAGGGTGGTGTATCCTCCTTTTTTATTTAAATTTTCGAGGGAATCCTTCATGATCAGAAATGATTATATCCACTCGGCGGTGTGTGTTTTTTATGTGGACGATATTCTCATCCTCACATCATCCCTCATTACATATTACGCACAATGCTTTAAGCAAACTACAATATACTTCTCATATATATATATATATATATATATATATATATGCAAGATATGAAACTAAAAGTAGGATGTATACTTTTAGAAATTTGAACTTATTGTGAAATGATAAAAGCTCTATATGGAATAGAGCAATTATATAGATAAATGAAAAAAACAGAAATAAAAAAATGTAAGAATGACAAATCCATTTCATCTTCAGTTGTTTAATGCAAGGAGTATTCAATAATAGTGTGTTTTCTTTTTTCTTTTCTTAAGCAAGGCTTTTCAAAGATTGGAATCTTATCATCAGAGGAGTGACATAGATAGATAAGTTGGCAGAGAAGTAGCCAAAATTCAAAATTTGAAAAAATTGAGAAGGTAAAGTGGATGTGTGTAGGAAGGTTGTCAAAATGCAAAATATGACCAGATAGAAAAGAATCCATATATATATATATATATATATATATATATATATATATATATTAATATACCCGTCCTAGGATGGGTAAAAAATTCTCCAAACAGAACAGTTTTGCAACACTTTTATGTCCCCTTAAAAAGATTAAAATTAAGATAGAATTCTACTAAATCTAATTTGTAGAATCCCTATTTCAATTTTGATCAAAATACATTGGATAATTTTTATTCTAGAAAATATTTAAAATGTAAGGCTTATGATTAAGAGGTCTTAAGAAGAAATTAAAATTCATAGAATATTGTTTAATTGGTCTCTGATGACTATGGATCAAATTCAATGCAAATTTGAAAAATTTGAATTTCCAAATCCCATATTATATGAATTTTCACGAAGGGCTTCCACCTTCTTTTTACCCCCGTTTATATAGAACTAAATTAAACTAAATATAGCCCACATTACCCACCTTTACACCTAGCAGTGGTGTTCTAAAATTCATAATAATCAGTTCATTAGTTTAGCAATGACTCCTATCAATAGAAATATATAAAGATATACACATACCTAACTTTATATAGAGATTACTATCGCAACATGAAAGATTTCTCAGATCTCCTATTTACTTGACTTCCCACGAGAAAAACAGTTTGGTTTTAATGTTAAGAATGGCTCCAGCTTCCTTTAAAATGGCCATCCTTGACTAGAAACAAACATTTTTTAAAAGTTGGTTCAGTCTAGAAAGATTTCTACTTCTTGGACTGAGGACAGAAATAATCCTATCCTTTGATTCTAGCCAAATCATCTCTTCTTAAACATGTGCGAAAAAGGATCAAGAATCTTACTACACAAACAGCAATAATTCCTACAGAATTTGAACATTAATCTTTATGAGTATTGCAATCTTTGCCGGGGTTACGATAATTTCAATTCTCAGAAGAAAAAAAATACGGATCCATTCTTAAGATGTGCCCAATCAAGTTGTGCTTTAAGTAATCAAAATGCTATTTCAGACTGAAGCATGACAGACCAACGAAAATGCTACTTTAAACTGAAGCATGGCAGACCAACAAAAATGCTACGTTAAATTGAATGTGACAGAACAACAAGAATGCTATTTCAGACTGAAGCGTGACAGACCAACGAAAATTACAAACCTAAGCGTGACAGACCAATCAAAATGCTATTTCAAACTGAAGCTTCACAGCCAAAGGAAATGCTATTTAAAACCGAAGCGTGACAGACCAATCAAAATTCTATTTAAAACTGAAGCATGACATGAGTTTTTTATACGAATGAGTCACCACTTAACGATAAGCGTTAATGAGGTTGTCAGTTGGATGATGAACAACAACATGAGAGGATTGGAAACGATGGGTGGAATAGACAGAATTTAATTACTCAAGAGGACAGCTCGACAATTATTTGTTGACATTGACTTCAAGATGACCATGTTGTAATAAGCATGGAATCAGTCCTGTGGTATTATATTCCATAGATGATAGTTCTAAGAAAGAAACTCTGTTCATGGAAGTTTCGTTTGGTTTTAGGTACACAGAGGAATAAAGGAAAGTTATTTGCAGTGATTGTAACGAGACAAGTTCTTGCTGTGAATGGTTTATGGAAATGAAACCAGAGATTGGAGCTCTGTCAAAAACCTATCATGGAAATGACGAGAGAGTAGAGAAAGACTAGCAACGTCTCTTCTGTTAGAAACGTGAAGCGAAGAGATTATCCCCACTAGATTGTGAAGTCGATTTGGTACTCTGTCAATGCAAACAAAAGTGCAATGATCAGCATCTTCATAAATTTGGCAACAGAACTCCATCTTAAAACATATCTGACTCTTATACAGGTCACAGGATTGCATGCTTTAAATACATCTAAAAGAAATTAACATCTTTTTTTTATTAGTATCCAATTATGATTTCCGAGGCGGTGTTATGTTATTGCTGGTTGAAACCTACAATTATGATCTGCTAGATTGAATTTTATTTGTGAAATTTCAAATTATCTTAATTTTCTTATTCTTTTTCTATTAATAATCTTTAAAAAGTGTTTCTAAAACAGTTCGCAAACTCAGTTAACTTATTAAGAGTAGCCTATATTTTCTTCACTTTTTGTTTTGTATTCTTTGAATATAGGATACAAGCTAGAATATCCATTCTGGAAAAGATTCCTTATACTGAGACATTGTTGGGCCCATTCAATATTGAATGCCTACTATACAGTCTTCGAGTGTCTAAGGTCTCTCTGTACAGGGGTTTGTCAGGACAACCTGCATGTAGTAACTTTCCTCTACAAATAAGCCCTGACCAAATATTCAAAATAACATGGTATTCAAAGCCCAAATAAGATCATCTCAGTATGGCATCCCACACTGGCTTATACAGGGAATGGTTCATCTTGGACAAGTAACGTTTCCTCTAGTAACATCACTAATTTGGAAATTCTACCAGACTAGATGAATTCTTGTCCTGGAATCCAGTAAGATACCACAATAAAGATAACTATAACATAATTAATTGGGCAATTGGGAAAAAGAAAATTAGTGTTCTTCACTGCTTTACTAACTCAATGTTTGAGAGATAGAAGAGAATCTTGATTCAACAATCTGATATCTGTGTATCTCATATAGAAATCAAGTGTTAGTCCCAGAAAGGAGCCCCTTGATTTCTGAGAACTTCCTGAAGTAAAATAAAACCATAAGTAGAATAGGTTTCAATTAATAGAAAATAGTGATTCATCATTGGTATCCTTCAGTTTTAAAAGATTATGAAGTTATGCTAAGTGCACAAAGCTTGAGTAAGTAAGCATGGAGGTTAAGTTGTTACCTATGCAGTAGACCCCTCCCCCTAACGTCGCTGGAATGGTCCATTCGAAAGATAAGTGCTGATATATGTGGTTCCAGAGATGTCGCAATTGCTGCCAGAACGTTGCTGTATACAGCCTCGTATTGCGTTGGGAACTCTGGCTCCGAACTTTTCTTCATGGTTTATTTCCAATGCCTTTTCTATGAGTGGATATGGCAGCAAGGCAAACAAGGTTTGGGATCAGTTTCTTTCTCTTAGATGAGTTGTCTACCAAGACTGATAAGCTTTATTTACCCAATACTCGATACACATGCTTCTAGTACTGTGGAAAGAGGTACCTAAACGTTGCTGTATACAGCCTCAGATGTCTTGGCGACCCCAACTCCGTTTTTTTACTCTTCAAGGTTGACTCCCAAAGCCTCTTTTTTGAATGGGTATAGCCACAAGGCAGCAGAGGTTTGGGATTAGTTTTCTTTCTCTTAAATAAGCTGTCTTCCAAGATGGATGAGGCCTATCTACCTAAAGGTTTTTATAGCCAATAGGCTGAAAATGAAGATAAGCTCTTATTGTCTATAAACAATCTCTAACACCTAAGTCCAGTTCCGAGCCTACTCACACTGCTTAGATGTAAGCCCGACTGAACTGCTACTACTGAGAGGGAAAATGGTTAAGATAGGTGAACTGGCACTCTAAACCCAGTGCTTTGAATATAAAATAACATATTTCTTAATAGTCAGAAATGACCTAGTGGTTAGGTTTTGCCACTCACCATGTCTCTCCTGATTCGATTTACCCCTCAGAAAAATAATTTCAGAATGTTATCTATGGCAAAGAAACCAATAGTGAAGATTTTTGATCCCAAAAAGGACATTACGTTAACTACATATTCAAGCGAACATTCAATATTTGGAATCGTGTCACCAGAAGGACATCCAATAATGTATTTATCAAGAAGACTAACAAACAACGAACGCTGAATTGAATTATTCAAATATAGAGAAGGAAGCTTGACTAGCAACTAACCAGTGCTAATCTGTCACTTCACATTCTGTTTTAATTAATATGAAATATATACAAAACATATTGATATAATTAAGTGCACATTTAATTATTTATGTTAACATTTTACAAAACGAGAAAGTTAATTTTTAATTGAGTTATGTTTTCGTTTTTATTTAACACCATGACAAATTACATAGGTGTGAAACCATGGATGGAATTACCGCTCATTAATTTAAGTTAATTAAGTATTTAATCAATAACAATTACAAAAGAAAATGAAATAATCAAATCGGCATAAGTTAATAAAATAGTTGAATGTGTTTTAAAATTCTAATAGACCCAAAGGCAGGTAAACAGCGACTCCATAAAAGTTATGTAATGCTTCAACATTTTAACATCCACAATCTTTCGTATGATATGTGTGCACATTATTTTGTCTATAGGGAGTAAAATCAAGGGTGCCAACTAATGTCTGGTTGATAGCAAAATTCTTCCTTGCATAAAGCAATGTTTTTACAGTTGATTATCCTCTCATGGACAAGCAACCAATCAGAACCCAGAGAATAGACTTGCACATCTATACATAATGGAGCGTCCCAGCATTCTAATAAACCAACTTTCTGGCTTCTGTCTCCGTTTTTATTAGTTTGGGATCAACTGGTCAGACAGTTCAGTACTGACTACTACGTTTGATATAGAGATTAATTATTTAAAACGGAATAGAGTCTAAACAAAATGCAATGTCAAAATAACTAATAGGACTAGAGAAGAATCAGTCGTTTATTTTTAAACAAGAAAGAAACAAGTGGCATGAAAAGGGGGCGGGAAGTTTTTAAGTGTTCATTAATACGAGGGTTTAACAACTAGCAGGGACACTCGGATTAGCCCGGGAATTAATGATGGTTCTTGTGTACTCCTGCTCCCAACTATGGAACACTTAATATTTTTATTCTTTTATTATTTTGATTTTCTTAGATAAAATAATTTGGTTGCAAAATTTAAATCTCCAAAATTGATTTCTGTTTCTTCGTAAACCACTCAGTCATTCTTTTTCCTTTTACCCCTGGGAAACGCCGGGTAGGTATACCTAGTATCAAGTAAATACACAAATAATGTACCTAATGTATAATTAATACTTATTCCGGCTAAGAAAACTGTTAGTATGGAGACATTTTACTTGCTGTTGTTGGATGGCCAGCGTTAATGCAGACTCCATGTGATCATTGAAAAGATTTTCAATGCAAAATGAATATGACTATTGGATTCTGTGTAACATTTTAGTCAAAAGAGGATATGTTTAGTCTTGGTGTAGGGTGTTGTTTTCAATTGGCAGAAAGGCAAAGACTCCACATTTATTTAATATATCAAACCAGCATTTTCCGAGAGTCTTTGTAGTTTCAATTTTATTTCGCAACAACAACGATCTTCATTTAAAATATGTTTTATGTATCTTAATTATTGGAATTGATTCATTTTTCTTAACTAAAAGTTGCTTTTAAGTGAACTATCACCATATTTATCAATACGTTTTTCGTCACTAAAAATCAGACCGCAACTGATTATCCAACTTCAATTCTTTTTCTATATCACATGATTAAATTAACCAATCAGATATCTACACTTGCATTTGGCTACAACTGATCCCAATAATCTACACATAACTTTAGAAACTTATTATTCCAAGGTGTATGTAATATAGTCATTATTTAAGAAAGATTTTTGACATTTTCAAAATGTGATAATTTAGATAGAAATTACATTAAATAGGTAAGTCCTCGTATGAAAGAGTGATTCTTTTGGAGGAAATTAGATAGGTATAAATATTTCTATTGATGTATGTTAGGGACAACCATTTCAATTTATATTATTTCCTTAGGAAGCCTGCTTCCATCATATTAAGGGATGATGAATAAAAAGATTAATAAACTGCACCTGTCTTATGTCCTCATTCCGGAAAACTTATTGTGCATAGCTAGAAATAAAAAAGGAACTATAATTGTTCTAAGTAAAGTGAACACCTCTTCGACTGTAAAAGTAAAAATTACTAATAATAATTAAGTAGCATAGAATTAAAATCGACAAATAAAAATGGGCATCTATTATTACACAGTTGTATTTACTAATCACAAGAATTGTTTAATTTGTAGAAAGAAATTTAAAGATTCATTTTTTTTTACATTATTTGGATTTGGATTTTATGAGGAAGACTCTGTCCTTTTTCACTATGCTCATAATACAATATTATTTTGCTTCGTATTTAAAAAAAATGAAGATTCATAATTTGTATTATATGGATTCTTCTTATCTTGGATGTTATTCTCAAAATGTTTTGGTCGATGTAATCTCAGACCTTCTTCAGGTACCTCTTGTCGAACTCGGGAATCTGTACAGAATTTTGAATGGAACCCTTTATCTAATTTTATTTAAAGAGTAGCTTGCTCTTATTCCTTCAGCCATTACCGAGCAGAAGCAACGGATAAAAGTGCTAAGTAATCAGTTCTAAGTGACAGTCTTCTGGAGGTTGAAGGTTCAATCCTCAGTACGGGCAATACTAAGAATACAATTACGAATTACTTAAGACTTTTACCTGGTCATGACTGACGGAAGAAGAACAAACTACCCCATGGATTAAATGAAGGGTCCTGTTTGAAAATCCGTACAGATTCCCGAGTTCTGACATGTTAAACAAGATGCTACTGAAGAAGGTCGGAGCTTACATCGATCGAAACGTGAGAATAGTATCAAAGATGAGAACAGTAGTCCGAATAATCCAAATAATGGAAACCCTATTTCTTTCTTTCTTTTTGTTTTTTATTTCCCCCTCCCCTTGTTTCACCCCTAATATTGTCGGAAGAAACTGGAATTTTGGAAAACCCTCTGAATTAGGGTCTCATACGTACTGTTCTAATTTGATGAAAATCGGATATACATATCTTAAATTTTAAGACGGCTCTTCTCCATAGCTCCCTTAAAGGGTTACATAGAGATTTGGCATATTTAGGGGTATGTAGAGATTCGGGACACTTCCATTGTCTTCCTTGGAGAATGTTATGCATATGATTTAAATTTTATCAAAATAGGATATACCAGAAGTTTTAATGGATGTTCTGACCCCATAGTATCCTTAAGGCGTCACTTAGAGATTTAAAACCACTTCCATTGTCTTTCCCGAAAAATGTTACATATAAATACATCTTTTGTTTTATGTAAATTCTCTAATCTTTCTTTCTATAAAAAAAAAAACACATACACTGACATTGAGATTTATATATATAAAAAGATGAATTCTATTGCATAATCTAAATTTGAAAACTCTTTTATTCACATAATTTGATTTTAATAAATGACTTTTGAATGATTACTTTGTGCTAAGCTGTTTGTTTTTTTTCGTTGTTTTTGTTTTTGTTTTTGTTTTTTTTCTAAAAATATATATCAGATTTACAAGTTGTAATTATTGGCCTTTTAACTACTTTAAAATTCATTTTTTTGTCATCAATTTTTTTGTGGTTTAAAATATAAAGGAACATTAGATGTTGTATACCTCATTGTGGGAGAAAAGAAGACGTTGTGCCGATGATTGAGGTTAGAAGAAAACTAGGTTCAAAATACTTGAAACTTAAGTATATTTTGATATGCTAATTTCTTTTTATTCCATGGCTATTATGACCAGTGGAAATTCTCGTTTGGGATATAAAACACTGTGACTTTTTTTATTGAGGCAGAGTTGAATTTTCATTTAAGAGAGTGAGAACACGTCACTAGAAAGTTGAATATTGGAATGATTCTTATCCACCCGATCTGACAATACAATTACAACATCGTATACTGTGACAATAAGACGAATACTTAACAGTTGAAAAAAAACATGAGATGCTTTGCATGTCGTGCATGCCCATCTGCCAGATTAAAAAAGGTCTTCTCTTAACAATTGTTGACTTTTATAGTTGGATCTGATCTGAATATATGTGAAGAACTAATTAGCATGTGTGGAGAATAACTGAGATAAAGGAAAGGACTGATGGAAAACAGAAAGTTGATTTTCAGAGAGCAGAGAGAGAGTAGTGGCGCTGGAAATCTGTTAGAAAGTTGCATTGCCTTTATAATCTTTTTTTTTGTATACGGTTAGACTACGTATACTAAGCATAAACCTTTGATAAAAAGACCTTGTATAGTACTAAGCATAATTTTGTTTTCATACCCCCCCCCCCTAATTTAAGAATAAATCGTGATCAATGCGATCAATAATTAAATTCGATCTGACTTTACAAATAAATATAGGTCAGTGGGAGTATTTTTAGATTTCTTTTTTCCACGGGTAATCAGTTTCTTTTCTTTTAGTAGACGGGCCTTGTAACGAAAATAATTACACAATAGACAAAAGTAGATAGCAAATAAAGACGCATCCATTCTTCGAAAATCTTTAGAAATCAAATATTTTTTTTATTAGAGGCAGACTAAAAGATGAGAAGCTTCCGGATGTTTTATCTACTCTCTTAAATGAATTATTTTCGCTGATGATGCATTTATTCCTTGTTTTCCTCATTGACTATGATAAGTAGAGGACAAACAACTGATCAGCCTTTTTTTGTTTTTCACAAGGTTTCTTTTGTTTTGCCTCTCATTCGAATTTGATCTCCTATTAGTAATTTGTAATTAACTGTACTAACCAAAAATCTACCTTAAAGACGCATTTCAATCTAGCCTCTTCAGATGGCTGTTGGGGCTTTTTATTTCTATTTCTTTTATTATTATTATTATTATTATTATTATTATTATTATTATTTACTCACTCACTTACCAGGAGTTTTCACACAGGGCATTATCAGTAATTGCTCATTGAGAATAACCAGTGGTGTTCCCTGCCATCTGAGTGACAAGTCTCACCAGATTTCCAGCACTCTCTGTCTCTTTTTATAACCATTGGAACTCATTTTGCATTATTGTAAGAACAGTTTACCATTGATTTCTCACTGACAATGAGCACTGGCCTTCTTTGCAATTTGAGTGGTAATAAACCTGTTCAAGTTTCCTGTATTACCAACCGCCTTCCAGTACACCATTGGTTGGCACCCTCTCGCCTCGGTCTTTCTATACTCCTTGACTCTTCCTGGCCATTTTGTGTGATACCAACCGAGACTGGTGCTACCACATGCGTGTGTATATATTTTCTTTTTTTTAGGGTGTGTGTGTGTATTATTATTATTTGTTTGTTATTCTGTTGTATTGTCATCTTCGCTTTGTCCTTGGCGTTTGACATCATTATTATGTGTCCCACATGGATGGGCTCATTTTTTCCGATTTTTATTAAATTACTACATGATAATATGCTGGCCTCAATAAGAGTAACCAAACTTTTAATTAAATATTTATTTGTTCAGAATAGTACACTAAAGATAAAAAAGAAACATTGAATTTAAATTAAATTGTCGTCTGTGATGCTTTTTCTTTTTCTTTCTGCGATATTGAAGCAGGTGTCTGTTTGTGCAAGAATGTGAGAGAGAGCGAGGTAATCGGGAGGGACAAGAATTTTTTTCAAACAGAAAGAGAAAGAGAGAGAGGAGATTAAAAAAAAACGAATTTAACAATTTACTTACATGAAGTTTGGTTTTGTTTTACAATAATAGTATATTCAAGAATATTTTGTTTTACAATAATAGTATATATATTCATTTTGTTTACACACTGATGAGCAAATATACCGAAAATGTCCACAGATATGAATACAGAGAGGAGTCAATACATGGCGGCAGTCAATATTGACTGGAGATCACGAATAGCATAAAAGTTATAATACAGAACAGCGCTCTTTAGTGGGCAACCATACAAACAATTTATGTGGTACTGAATCTTTTTATTGGTTTTCTGAACAGAAGAAAACAGCATGTGAACCATGACATTAATTGTTCATTTAAACGTATCCTTCCCTCCCGGATAGAGAATTGTGATTTGTTAATACTCCTGTATCACATCTGGTTTATTTCAAGTCAAGCTGAGAAGTGAAGAGAAGGCTGTCTCAACTCGCATCACATTATGTAACAGCAATGTGTGATCATCGCCTCACCTTTTCATCCTTCAATGTACAACAATGCCATTTGGGTGTCTCCTTTTTAAAAAACATCTTCTCAACTCGACCCTTAAGGAAACGAATACAGAACATGCGCACTATGAACACAATATTAATAGAAATATCAAATTCTATTGAATATTTCAGCAGAGCGTTAACACTGTCGACTAAGGGAAGAGTCTATTAGGAATTAAATAACCTGAAAAAGTGTTTATATGCCATAAAACAAAACAACCAATTAGATTATCCACGCATCTAATGCTAACACAGAGAGTAGACTTGCCCACCTGAGCATAATGAGACATTCCAGACTTCTTATAAACCGGCTTTTTAGTGTTCTTTTCAGTTTATTTGTTTGGAGCTCAACTGATCAGAGAGTTGAGTAGTGACTATTCCATTCAATGCAGAGGATTTGAAAATTCCATTAGAAACAAGAGTTACAGCTATATGGCAGAATATGACGTTACGGACAGGAAGTCTGAAATGAGACATGGCAAAAAAGAGAGAATGATCTTCCTCTTTGGCTTGTGAACTAACTGTGTTCGGACGCTATTTTATGAAGCTCTGCCTTTGTTCGCCCCTCTGAGGAGCAGGCGTGGAGAAGCTTGTGTAATGTGTAAAAGCATTAAAGCGCATGACGTCATTGTGCAAAGTTGTTGTCTCTTTTATTTTGTTACATTATTGCAGCTACAAAGAAAAGAGAAAGATGCAGAAACTTGGGCTGCCACATCACAACTACTACCATATTTGCATGTTGTGGCCTTGTAGGCCGGTAATAATCAAGATAAACACAACAAAATTTTTTTATATAATTAACAAAAGTGTATTGCAGCAGTATCTTTCAGAAGTATGCATCATGCCACAATTGGCTGGTATTTACTTCCTTCTCACCACAGGAAGATGTGGCACAAGGTCAGAAGGTGGGGAGAGTCAAGCCAGTGCCTCTAAAGAAGGAGCACTCTGGCCTATTAAAAATTGCTTGGGTAGCCCTGTCGGCATTCCCCAGTCAGGGTGCCTCAGGCAGCAAGCAATAAACTTACTCCAGCCCAATGAGTGAAGGCGAGGCCTGGGAGGGTGGCCTTCTTAGGACTACCCAGGACGAATACATCATCCTGACAGATAAAAGGTCACCGAAGTGCCCCAATTTCTGATTGTGAATGATTTTCGAGATTTGAACCTCGACTGTTATGAGACCAGCAAGTGCGACCTGACATGAAATGAACGGCACGATTAACTGCCCATGAAGCTTAGATGTTACTGTATTTATTGTGTCTGGGTAAGTCCATTTATTCCTGAAATAGGTAGATCAGCTTACCCTATAACCGTTACATTATTGCAGCTACAAAGCAAAGATGAAGACGCAGAAACTTTGGCTGCCACATCACCACTACGGCCATCTTAACAACTAAGCGTCACTATCCAATGAGTGAACTAATTCTTTCTTTTACTAATTAGTCTCCGTTCATCAAGGCCAAAAGCCACTCAAGTATAAATATTAATGAGATGAAATGATCGTCAGGTGAAAGATAAAGAACCTAATGAGAGGATTGAGAAGGATTAATAGAATCAACTACATTTGATTACACATGGGGACGATTTATGGCAATAATCTGTTTACATTGGATTTGAAGGCAACTATGTTTTAATCTGCAAGGAAGCAGTCCTGTGCTAATGTTTGATAAAGCTCTATTCATGAAAATTCCGCCTGATGCTGGGTACACGCTGGAAAAAAGGAAAGTTTTTTTTCCATTGTGGTAACAACACGAGTTCTTGCTGTGAATGTCTAACAAAACTTACATGTCAGAGAGATAAATCGCTGTTTCTCTCACCGGAGAAAACGGCAGATAATCTGTACAGATCGAAGAAATCCCCCATGAGTAGCCAAATGGACGTTGACACAGACTATGGAATTAGCTAAGTTTAGCTTAGAACTACTGTGTTTACTGGTACATTAATACTGTTGGGCAAAAGTGTATAATACTGAATGGGCTTTTGCCAAACTAAGCAGGTTCTGCTGTTTTTAGAGAAATCAAAAGTTGACCCAATGAATTGAGGAACGGACAGTGGCTTTTAGAATGAGTAACACATCAGGAAATAACATACCTGATCATGATAGGTGTTAGAATGCCCAGTTTATAAAATATAGAATGAAGGGGTGCAAAGACAGAGAAGACAGATCTAAGAACACGACCAGCATGATTCAGAAACTGGCCTCTGACGTTAACTTTATTCATCCTCTTTCGTGCCTGTCTTCCTGCCTGGTACAGCATGTACCCTGGGCGAGTTCAGTCGGATTTTCCAAAGGAGGAAGTTTCTAAAGAATATCAAATTCACAAGTGATCTCCAGTCAGATGTGTATCCCGCTCAGGTGAGCTAATTTTAAAGACGTTAGTTTTTAGTTTTTGCAGTCTTTTGTAAGGAGGTGCCATCGTCCTCCCACATAGAGCACCTGGTATTCCAAAATGGTCACTCATCTGGTACTAACCAGGTTCAACGTCGCTTAACTTCGGTGATCTAATGAAAACTGGTATGTCAACATTATTAGGTCATATATATTCATCCTATTTACTGAAACTTAATTTGAAAATATCTTGTCAGAAAGTCATTAATGATAGATGGTAATTGGTATTAACCTTCTTTACCATTGCAAGAAGATGTGACACAAGGCCAGAAGGTCTATGTAGAACGGCCAGTGCACTCTGACCCCACTAAAATGCCTTAGCAGCCCCGTCAGCATTCCCCAGTAGGAGTGCCTCAGGCGATTGGTGATAAACCAACCCCTTTCTCAAAGTAAGAAGATAAAGCCTGGGAGGATGCATTTCCTAGAACTGAACAGAACAATATTTCAGCCTAACAGGACAGGGTTCTGCAGCGACCGACTCCATTGGACTGATTCTCGAAGATGTATTCTTGAGTTGTACGAAGTGGCAGAAAGAATTTTGGCACTTAATATGTGAAATGATACATAAAAGAGCTTTAGCTCATGTGGGTACAAATACAATTAGCAAAGAAAGACTTATTTTTATCAAGTTGTTTGTTTCTTCATTACCAGCAAACAAGTTAGTTAACAGGTAGCTATTTTAGTTATGAGTGAAAAGCTAGGAGTTTCTCAAATAGGGAATTTGTCGGAGAATGCAACTAGTATTAAAAAAATTTGTAGAATTCTCCTAGTAAGAAAGTTCCAAACTAGTGTCCGGTTTGGCAGATAACTAAATATACACCCATACTCCAACCAGCAAAGCAGTCGAATGAGTTATATTTATAGAGTAAAGTATCAACAAAAAGCCAATAGCCAATCAGAACACAGAAAATAAGCTGACGATTGAACTTCGTACTCAATGCTCAGCTGTCTGACCAGTTGAGCTCAAACTAAAAGAACAAAGATAGAAGCCAGAAAGTTGGTTTAAGGATGCTGGGATGCTCCACTCTGCTTAGATGGGCAAGTCCATTCTCTGGCTAATTATATAAACTAGCCAAAATATCCTTTCTCCAGTCGCATATTTTGGCTAGTATATATGCCGAATGAACATATACTACACTAACCTCCAACAGATGGGTGTAATACCTGGGAGGCTTGTATCATGACAAACATGTAATTCACTACCCTCTAAAGGAGAAAGTAATTCCTGGGTGAATAGTCTCACTAGAACAGATACTACACTACCACCTCCCAAAGACGGATAAGGTAGTCCCTGGGAGGATCGTATAATGACAACAACAGATACTTCACTACCTCGTCCAAAGTAATAAAGAGAGGAAGTAATTCCTAGGAGTATGTTATTATGATAACATATACTCCCTTACCCATCTCCCCTGAATTGCACACTAAAAGATAGATAGTCTGAAATAGTATAGTAAATTGAGCATGTACGGAACTTCGAATGGGAGCTTTTATTTAATGCCTTAGAAGTAGCTTGCTCTCGTTCTGTCTGCCATGACCGGGTAGAAGTCTTAAATATTTCGTAATTGTATTTTTAGTATTGCCACGTACTGAGGATTGAACCTTTAACCTCCAGAAGACTCATTTATAACTCATTATTACTTAGAGCTTTTATCCGTTGTGTCATGGATCTTGTGGACAATTCTAGTATGAATTTTAGGAATCTTAAACCTATTCTTGTTTTACATGTGTAGTCTTACTACTTATTACTATATATTACTACTTATTACTATATATTACTACTTATTACTATCTATTACTATTTATTACTACTTATTACTATATATAACTACTTATTATATATTACTGCTTATTATATATTACTACTAATTAATATATATTATTACTTATTAATATATATTATTACTTATTAATATATATTACTACTTACTAATATATAGTATTGCTTATTAATATATATTATTACTTATTAATATATATTACTACTTATTAATATATATTATTACTTATTAATATATATTACTACTTATTAATATATATTACTACTTATTAATATATATTATTACTTATCAATATATATTACTACTTATTAATATATATTATTACTTATTAATATATATTACTACTTATTACTATATATTACTACTTATTACTATCTATTACTATTAATATTAAAATATATTAATAAATATATATTACTACTTATTAATATATATTATTACTTATAAATATATATTATTACTTATAAATATATATAATTGCTTATTAATATATATTACTACTTATTAATATATATTACTACTTAATATATATTATTACTTAATATATATTATTACTTAATATATATTACTGCTTATTAATATATATTACTGCTTATTAATATATATTACTGCTTATTAATATATATTATTACTTATTAATATATATTACTGCTTATTAATATATATTACTGCTTATTAATATATATTACTGCTTATTAATATATATTACTGCTTATTAATATATATTATTACTTATTAATATATATTACTACTTATTAATATATATTACTACTTATTAATATATATTATTGCTTATTAATATATATTATTGCTTATTAATATATATTATTGTTTATTAATATATATTATTACTTATTAATATATATTATTACTTATTAATATATATTATTACTTATTAATATATATTATTACTTATTAATATATATTACTACTTATTAATATATATTACTACTTATTAATATATATTACTGCTTATTAATATATATTATTACTTATTAATATATATTATTGCTTATTAATATATATTATTGCTTATTAATATATATTACTGCTTATTAATATATATTATTGCTTATTAATATATATTATTGCTTATTAATATATATTATTGCTTATTAATATATATTATTGCTTATTAATATATATTATTGCTTATTAATATATATTATTGCTTATTCATATAAATTATTACTTATTCATATAAATTATTACTTATTGATATATATTACTATTTATTACTATCTATTACTACTTATTACTATCTATTACTACTTATTACTATACATACATATACATCTTTTAAAAAATGTATCGGTTTGATTGCGCATTTATTTTCTTCTTCTTTTGCAAGTGTTTGTGCCGAGGCATAAATTATTTACAACTAAAATAATGAGTGATAACCTAGAAACCCCAATTCCTTAACCATTCTTCCATGCCAATATCATGCAAGTTCTGCTGCTGAGATTTTAATTGGCATAAAAAGAAAATACGATACGATAAAATTATTACTGCTGATAAAGTAAGTCGCAATGTACAATAAATAATTCAAATCTGACCCAATTTAACTTTTATTCTACCGAAGAATATAAGACAAGAATACCATTTGCGACTTACAATTGCCGTAAGCAATTTCACTGGGATCAAATGTCCAATCAGTATTATTCCTGCTGTTTGATAGACATTGTCCAATGGAGATTTATTTGTCAATAGAGATTTTCTCAAGCGATGCAAATGGATGCCAATGACGAGTCCATTCTAATACGCTTGGGTCAAATGACCTATGCAGACCCCAATTAGCAGAGAAGATATTGTGGAAGGATTTAAGGTGAATCCTGACCATTTCCTCGTGGTGTCTCATCAATATATTTGAAGGAAATACAATTTTTCCTCATAGGTGTTTTAACTATACATATATGGACTATTGATTTTAATGATCTTGAACACACATTCACATACGCTCTCCTATGGGTGGAGCAATCTGGTGGGGGAAATGATGGTTTTCACTTACCATTAAAGCAGTACTTTTCCTTAAAAAGAATCGAGTACTTTCTGTTATCGGTATCGTAAAAAAATATAAATACATTTAATAGCTTCATTTTCAATAAGATATCATTTCCCCCCTCCCCCTGTCACAAGCAGTTTCATTTGATCAGTCGGTAGAGCACCGGTCACCAATGATTGGGGTTCCGGTTTCGAATCCTACTACATATAGCCACAGTGATTAGTCATATATATGACGAAATACGTGTCTGTGAATAACTATATAGTTATATAATGGGTATTATTATAGTATATATATAAGCAAACTATCATTTACACATATATACATCTACATATATATATATATATATATATATATATACACACATATATATGTGTATATGTTTATATATTTGTATGTACAGGATTTACTCCTATTCTAATTAAGCGATCATTGGGCGTAAAAGGTCGTAATGTGGGCTATATTTAGTTTAATTGGTTTTATGAAACAAGAGTAAAAATGGGGTGGAAGCCTTTCATGAAAATTCAGACACATCTGATTTTTATGAAATTTTAATAGGTATTAGACATCAATTCATAAATATTCCCAAATTTCAGTTTCTTTGGAGTATTTTAAAAAGTTTCCGAGGCATAATATGTGCATAACCTCCCATTTGAAAATTCAAATATTTCAGATTTACATTGAACTTGATCCACAGTCATGATGTCAATCAAGCAAGATTCCCTGAATTTCAATTTCTTCTTAAGCCCCTTAAGCTTAAGCCTTAAATTTAGCATTTTCTAGTATCAAAATCATGTAATGGATTTTGATCAAAATGGAAATAGCGATTATAGTAAAGGTTTAGTATCATTATATCTTGATTTTAATCTTCGTTCAGGAACATAAAAGTGGTGCAAAACTGTTCTACTTGTGGAATTAATGTTAGCGTCCTGGAACTGATATTCTTCTAGTTTAATCTATCTATTTGTATATATATTTTAGTTTTTTAAATTTTTTTTATCTTTCCGTTTTTGCTGGAGATGGAGCATCCTACCGGATGCCAGACATTCACCGGTTATTTCAGACACTCCATCCTAGAGATCTTTTCAAGATTCTAACCGTCCCTTTAAGTGCAATTGTTTATATTTCTCTTGCACTCGGTTTCATTAGTCTAGTTGCTCCTATAATTACTGATATGATGGACATTTCCCTAAGATCCCAGTTTCTTTTCATGTCGTACATAAGACCTTGGTATTTCGTAATCTTTTCTCTTTCAGCTCTGTTTAATCCTGCATCATTAGGGACACTGACTTCAACTAGGGTTGCTACTTTCTCACTTTTGTCCCATATTACGATGTCAGCTTTAACAGCTCCCTTTATATATATATATATATATATATATATATATATGTGTGTGTGAAATGAATACTGAAATCACAGCACTAATTTGTCTAATTTTTGTTTTAAATAGATGCTATTGATGGATAAGTTTATATAAAAATATGGTACTTATGCAGTTTCTTGACCGGACTCAAATAATAACGTTATTATTTGGAAACCTATTCTTAACATGAGGAAGGGGACTTTCACCTAACAATTTAATAAACACAATATACTATAAAAATTTAATTAACTTAAAAATCCTATCAAAAATATAGCCAAGTCCGTAAACTGCATAAGCACCAAAATATATTTGGAAATTAAAATATATGTAATCGTTAAAATTAAAAGAAAAATGTATATATACATTTTTGCATTTTAAAATTAGAAAAAATGATTTTGTTTGTTCAAAACCTATTTACAATCCCGAAGCCACTCTATTAAAAAAAAATATGATAACTTAAATTCCAATTGTAAACAGAACTGTAAATTAAGAAAGAAAATTATTATTTTTATTTTGTATCTTCTTGTCTTATGCTGAGGTTAGACATTTTGTGAATGACTTCAAACTTCTCTTGTCTGTTGCAAGTTCGTTTGCACAATCATTATCTGATCCCTTCCATGTCTTAAGTAGCCTACTGCTTGACTTTGAGCCATGAACATTGATGGTGGACACACTTTCAATTGACTGACGGCGGGTGACATGGCTGTACTAATTAAAACGTCGTTGTGCAATGTAATTTCTCATGGGGGCCTGTACAGTGAAACGGACGGGCAATTTCTCCATCTGATGCACTACAGCCAGTATCGTGTCGTTTTGTTGTTTTGTCGTCGACCGCTTCTTGCATCCATTCAAGAGTATGGCTTTCACATGTCATTTCCCTATGAATGTTAGAAAAAGTGATACACAGTATTTTGCTCTTTCTATTTCAGACTTCATAATAGAACCTATATAATAATGCGTTCAGGCAATGTCATGTTCGTTCATATGATATGACCCTACACTATATTTTAAAAGATGGGGTCGCATGATCAACGAGGATGTAATGCAAAATAAGTTGTTGATTTTAATTCGTTGTTGTGGCAAACGTGAAACTCTAACTAAAATACACTTTCTTAGCCTTCGGACTCAGATTAAAGTGTCGTATCTGTTCTGTCCAAAGATGGTACATTAATATTGAGAGATCTCTGTTTACACCGGACGTATATAGAATGGATGTATGTCACAAACTCCTACCAGGATTTTGGATACAGACCCACATAACTGTATAACATCTATTAGCTCAGGGAACGTTTTCCCACATGTATCCTAAGATTGCAAATGGCTGACACAATGTTCTATACATATAGTTATCTGCCAAGGGAAGATAACCCTGTCCTGCCTGACCCAAGGGAAGATCACTCTGCTTTACTTATACAATAACGAGATATATTCTGAAACTACGTGAACAAGAGACTTAGATAAGTATGTTTCAGTGTGAAAGAAAGTGGTACAATAATATCGTGAGGTCTGCGTTCGCACTGAATATTAATAGAATGCAAATATTTTTAATCGCAACAGAAGAATTGTGGAATTTCCACGGGTCACGCTAGTATTTTTCAAATTAAAATTTTTGTTTTTCATTTGTGTATTTTTCATTGATCAAATTATATTTTAGTTATCAGTGCAGTTCGAACTCTGATAGGTATTTGTATGATATTTCTCCTGCGATCAATCAGAGAACCATCTTCTCTTCTTCGACTGTTAAGAATAATAGAAAAAGAAAGTATGTGTCTGAGGAGGTGAATCGCTGATTCTTTCATTGCTCTACTTGAAGGAAACAAAAAAGATTGTGGAAGAAAGTCTTTTGTGCTACCTGGAATAGACAATGGTGCTGTGCAATTTTTTGTTCTCTTGCACACTCTTCTGCCATATGCATTGCCTGCCTGATGCTCTTTGGAACCAGACCATTTCATTCTTCCATTCTTCATAATTACAGAAAGAATGGCATGAATTGCATTCAATAATGTTGGGAACCATTCATATCGTCTACACAGGAAAACTAAAATAATCACTGAAAGTTGGATGCTGCAAGAAATTCAATAGTAAATGTTCCTATTTACTTGCCTCCCCACGAGGAAAGACTGAGACACAAGGTCGGTTTTTAATATGAGTGAAAATCCATCTCCCCCCCCCCCCAAAAAAAAGGCACTCTAGATTGCAACAAATATATAAAAAAATTTTCTGATCCAAAAGTATTAGTTTAATTTATTTACTAGTCCACTTATGACAAGCACCGTGGCTGTCTTCATTATTTAACTAAAATATTTTTTAGTTAATAAAATGTTTTCATTTCGAAATATATATATATATATATATATATATATATATATATTGTTTTTAAACTTTTCCATTAATATACAGGGTCTTCAAAAATCATTGTCTATTTAAAAAATTTAATAACATCAAAACAATATTTCTGATAATAACAAAACTTATCTTATATAAGTAAAGATTGTGTCTGGCTGTCTGTCCTCAGCCAGTCAACATTTTTTTATAAGTAACACATTGGGAAATTTGTTTAACTACTTCTAGAAATGGAAAATTTAGTAAATAATACATTTCCAACAAATAAATGTCATGTTATGTCATTGGTTAATTGTATCTGTTGCTTGTTCGATGTAAATAAACTGTGAATTTCACACAGTTTATACTATTGAAAGAGTTATCGGGCCGGATAAAATATTTGTATATCAGGAAATAGATAGGAATTCCATTTTCATAGTGTGAATAACTCAGATTAAAAAAAATTGTAGTTCTTGGGAAGCATCAAATATCGATTCGGCAGATGCAAAGCTATTTAGCTCTGATGATTAGAATTCTACAAAATAACTTTATATATATTACCTTAACATGTAGATAAATCATATCGTCTACTCTGTTATAAAGAGCAATGTGAATTTATTTGTGTGTATATATATATATATATATATATATATATATATATTCACTCTGCCACACAAAAGTTAGCAAGTAAAATCATGCTGAACGAATGTATCTCAAGTATTTAGAGAATTTCGAAAGTAAATAACAAGTCAGACAACCCCTCGCATTCAATCTATTTCAATAATGAGACGTTTCTTTTTTTAATTTTGTTTCCTATACTGATCTATACGCTTTTTCTTCATTTTTTAAAAATTTCCAGTTTGACAAATTATTTTATATGAATATTAATGCAAACGTTGTCGAAAGATAATTTTTTTACGGAGGCTGTACACTCGTATATAAATAATTTACAGCAAACGAAAATTTAAAAATTTATTCCTGAATATTTTTATGTGATAACTCTTCATGGAAATAGCACCAGAATTATTTGCCTAATTTTGGATTCTTATTTGTCATGCTAATCTGTATTCTTGAAATTCTCATGGTAATAGAGACAATAACGAGAAACATTTCTCTATTCAGGAAGTACAGGTTAGGGTTGCAGCAAAATCTGACACTTGACAAAAAGTAAACGATCTCTCAGGAGGTGCTGAGGAGCGTGGTGAAGCCCTGGATGGATGAGATCGCCGATGTATTCCAGCAAGACCTTGCTCCTGCACACAAGGTCAAGACGACTAAGGCATCACTGCTCAACAACGTTCCTCACCATTGGTCACCGGGCTTGCGGCCGCCCTTCCTCACCCGACTCTAACCCTTCCACTATTTCTTCTAGGGTGTGATAGAGACCAACAAATACGCTCACAACATGGTCGACTATCTGAAGACTGCCATCACAGAGGTGTTCGCTGCTACAGACAAGGATATGGTCACCAAAGCATGTGACTTATTTTGCGCCTGCCTTGAGATGGTCGTTTCCACCGCCGGCGGTTACATTGAAAAATTATGTAGTATGTAACTCTAACTGTTGCTAAATGAATCTGTCGGGTCTCTGCATATACAACTTTTGTTTCTATTGCCTATTTCGTTTTATTTCTGTTAAGTGTTACATTTTTCTGCAACACCGTGTATTTTCATGATTATATGATTAATGCTAAACGAATCCCACAAAACTTGCAAATATAATTTCAGTATGGACAAACATTTATGTAAATCACAAATGCAAAATCAATACATATGTAAGCACATAAGCAAAGATAACTCTTAAATTAAAAGACAACATGGTAATAATCACTACAACAAAAGGCAATTCAATTCAACAGCAATAATAAAAAAAAACAAAGTAAAGCAGTTCAGAAAAGAAAGTCAATCTAATCTAAATAATAATGCGCTAAGACATTACATGTTCGTACGTACGTTATCACCTTGCACACATATTTTAATGAGATCGTCTGATCAATCAATCAAAACCAGTACTGTTATTTAAATCAATAATACAACTTCGAACTTTGAAATACTCTATTAATCCACCCCTGATTGAGACACGTGATGAAAGCAAATAGTTTGATTGTAATGAATTCTATAGTTCAAATACTTTGACCATTTTTTTTAACAAGGATTTTAAGAATCAATTGATATTAAAGTTGAGTTTGAATCAATATTTATCCAAATAGCTCTGTTCATTTGGAAATCTATATTGTACTACGTTTAAATTTTTTGTGGAATTAAATGAAGACTTACTGACATAAAGGGCTACAACAAATATTGCTTCAATGAAGCCGCAAACTAGAGGGCGCATAATGGCATCGCCCAGCAACAACATCACCCAGCACCGCTAAACTAATGCCAGCAAAATACGCCCAGGCATGTTTTGATTACTTCCTCACAATAAATCAGGCTAAAATAATCTCGTTCTTCCTCAAAGACCATTCTGCTCGCATACTGAGAAGAGGGGATTAAAATGTAGAATCAAATTGACTCTCGTAGTTCATATGTAAATATTGCTTGCATTAAGCAAAATTTATATAATAGACTAGCAGTAGAAATTAAATAGTGTGTGTAACATCTTTATATAAAAACTTCAATCTCTCTTACTTTCTCAACCGTCTCTCTTTTCCTTGTCCCCATTATTTTCCTCCCTTCCCCAACCCTCTCTTTCAACTTTTTCCCATCTAATTCTTCTCTAAAATTTTAAAGACGAGCCCCTGTCGTACCAAAGAACTAAAAGTTTAGAGACGCGCCCCTGTTGTACCAAAGAACTAAAAGTTTAGAGACGCGCCCCTGTTGTACCAAAGAACTAAAAGTTTAGAGACGCGCCCCTGTTGTACCAAAGAACTAAAAGTTTAAAGACGAATTCCTGTCATACCAAAAAACTAAAAGTTTAGAGACACGCTCCTCCAACTCCCTATGACTTCATTTTCGGATTAGTTGTAAGAATGACATGGGTATCAAGGTAAAGCCTGGGAGAGTGGACCTCCTTCTTCCTAGAACTCGTCTCATACTGACAGAATCAAGGCTAGTACCGGAATTTCCCTAGAATAAGCGTCTATTAATTTTTAATCCCTCCTCCCCAGCCTCCCTCTGATGTCATTTGCGGTTGAATTTTAGGGAATGATTTGCATTTTTTTTAGATAATGACTTGCAGTTTGTTTTTTTTACAAATTGCTAAATAATATAATTGTTTTCTATTTAGATTAATACATAATTAAATTGATTTAAACTGAAAATAGCTGAAATAATCGACCCCTCCCCTAGACGAAATCTGCCCGATAGCCTCCTGAGGTGTGCATTTGGAGAATCAGGAATACTACAATTTTCTGGTTTAATTTTACATGAGAATACACTTTTAGATTTTATATAGATTCTCTAAATTTTTCTATAGGGCACACACACAAACATACAGACATTGAGTTTTTTAATCCTGGGATTATCCACTCATAGACTAGCAGCCAATCAGAGCTCAGAGAATGGACTTGCCCAACAGAGCATAATGAAATATTCTAGTCTTAATATAAACCGGCTTTCTCATTTACTCTTCAGTTTATTTGTTTGTTTGTTGCTCAACTGGTCATATAGTTGAGCACTGACTACTAAATTCACTAATTTCTGTTTATTCTTTTAGTTTTTATACTATTGTTGTTATTATTCGTTAAGAATATTTTAAAAATATTTTTAAATTCATATAAATGATAAAATAAATTAGTTATTATTTGTAAGCGAACAAATAATGAATCTATTTCAAATGCTACAAGTCTGTATTAAGTATCAAAGATTGTTGATTTTTCAAGTTTGTTTGCTGTTGTTTTCTGTCATGTTTTGTTTCTTTTTCTTTTTTCTTCCCACTCGGCTTCTATTGATCTGACTTCTAATCTTAGAAAGACAGCTGATACACATCGAAGAATCGCATATTTTTTGTAGCAACGCCAAATGTATTGTCTGCTTCTAATTCTCTCTTGATTTTTCCTGTTTTTATTTTTTCTGAATTGGCCTCGTTTTATGATTTCAAGGTTTTACTGAGAACAGAAACAAGGGCATGGGCGGTCTTGATGAAAAAGAAATATAAAATTAATTTTTTTGTCTTCATTTGTAGTAAATGAAGAAACTCCATAGGGGAAAAAATGGCATCTTATTGAACTTACGGAAGCTTTAGAATTTGTAGAAATTCTGATTGAAATACCTGAACTTTAAGATGTCATAGCAAAATCAGTTTTGCATTTAAACCAAAAAAAAAACAATCTTTTCAAATGACCTTTTGGTCAGTGATTCATTTAAAGAAAAGAGGACAAAAAAGGACAAGTATTCATTCAACACTTCTGTAATTGTGAACAAAGTTTTAAATCTAGACCGTATTCGTACACAATAGAGTTTGTAGCTTTTAAAAAGTTGTGTTGCCTGTTGTGGGCCGAGATTGTAAGACATATAGAGGAGAAGGATAGCTTGACAAAAGCTGGTTGCTTACTTTGGAATTCCAGTGAAAATAAGCCCCCTTCAGGATTCCAGTGAAAATAAGCCCCCTTCAGGATTCATGTGAAAATAAGCCCCCTTCAGGATTTATGTGAAAATAAGCCCCCTTCATGATTCCAGTTCCCTTATTACTTTTCCAATCAAGACCTGGAAGGTTCTATCCCTCTTCGAACTTTTAATCTTCTCCGACCCTCGAGCGCCACTGTCCGTGGTATAAACTAATGTTTATGCCATTGTGATTATTATTATTATTATTATTATTATTATTATTATTATTATTATTATTATTATTATTATCATAAATATTATCATTTTTATCATTATCATCATTGTTATTATTATCATTATTATTATTATTTCTTACTCACTAGGAATTTTCTAACAAGTCATTACCGATGATCGCTCGCTGGCAAAAACAGGTGGTGCTCCTTTGAGTTTGAGTGACAACAAATCTCCCCAGATTTCTAATACTCTCCACTTTTTCAATACATAGAAGCTTTCTTTGTATTCTCGCAACGGCCGCTTACCTTTGGGTTCTTGCTGATAATGGCTGACGGCTTTTACTGGAATTTGAATAACACTATGCCTACTCAGGTTCCAGTGCTTTTCGTGGCCTTCCGGTAAATGTATAGTTGTAGCAGTCATAAACAGTAACATTTTTTCGTCCCTTTGAGAGCAACCCCTGCAAGATGATTTGGTCATGCACGAACTAATCAGACTCCAAGGCGTATTCACTTCAACCAAACCCTTGAAGAAATACTTTTAGACTCTTAGGTAATTGCAGAGAGTCAATAGAGAGCTTACCAACAAAGAAAGACGTCCTCTCTCCTGCCTCCATCCATTGGACAACCGAGCAAGAAGAAATGCAGCTCGAAAACCTTCGGCAGCCAACGAACTGTCTCTTAATTGTCGACAACCTACACCCTACAGTGTAGGTCACTAAAATAAATATGTTATTTGTAGAAGAACTTAGTTTTCTTTGTATTTGACGCCCTTTGTTGTTACAAAAATATTATAGGAGTTAGTCTTACAGTACCCCCCCCCCCAAAAAAAAAAATTTAAATTTAAAAAAAATTGTTCTTTTTAATTAAAAAAAAATTTTTTTAATGGTGTCGGCCTATACTGACACCAGACAAAATATGTGTAGAGGGTCAAGGAGGATGAGAAGACCGAGGAGGGACAGCACAAACCAGACCTCCACTGGAAAAGTGCGGAGAATTCTGAGAGCTTGAGGGGGCCACCCAAACCCCAGAGAAGACCAATTGTCCTTACCAGCGTTAAATCAATGGTAAGAGGATGTTGCAATACCGCATCGTTATCGAAAAGAGATGAAAAATACTGGACATCTGGGGAGGCTTGTTGTCACTCAGACTCCAGGAAATATCACTGGTTGTTGTCGGTGAGCAATCACTGACGATGATCTGTGTAAGAACTCCTAGTGAGTACAAATAATAATAATAATAATATTATTAATAATATCCCTCCAAATGAATGAAGTTGCATCAGCAGCGGCTAGTACCACAAAACTTACTGTAAAGAGATTAAATACATGAAAAGAGTGAGGAAAGAAAGCACCATCAGCACCTCTTCTAGTTGGTGCTTTCCCTCCTCGGTCTTTTTATTTTTATTCTTCTACACCATAACATATGCTAGTTAAATTAATGACTTTTGGAATATAATAATTTTCTCAATTTAATAAAATACTTTCAAGCAAACCAGTATGTACTGATTGTTGTGGTCTGTTGTGATGTGGTTATTCACTGAAAGTAAGAAGTAATACGAGCAAAGGGGACAGAGGTCAAAAAGGACACAAACACGATGTTACTTGATCGGTCGCTCGGTGCGTAAGAGAGTTACACCTAAGCACTCATTGTTTATATACATCAGAAATATACAAGGGGGATAATTACAGATTACAAATAATTACAGAATGATTGGTGCAATGGAAGTAATCGTTGGCGTTCCCAAAATGTACGATTAGATACTATATGGTCTACAAATAATACTAAGTTTGACACTTTTAAAGCCAAATTTTACGAATAAGTTAATACTCCACCTTATAATAAAGACCAATGTGTATTTGTAATAACTAATGGGACCCCATGGAAAGTCCACGGGGTTTTTCACATCCATCTGCATCATTTACTGTTAATAATAATATTCCTTTTGAAATAGTAAATGTCTGTCAGTCAAAATTTTAAAGAAAGAAATTGCTTTTTTTCTCCTGTATAAATAGTCATTGTCAGCTAAATATTCTTTAAATAAATAAATAAAACAGATAAATCTCTTGATTTATTTATTTATTTAAAATTGTAGCAAGTTAATTCTTATCAAAACTCAATTCTTATTATTATCTGTCTTCTTACTGTAAAGATAATTGTCAGTTAAATATTCTTCAAATCAATAAAATTAATGTCACTTTTTGAAATGCATTTATTAAACATAATTTGACTTTGGAACAATTCATTTTAAAATGGGTCAAGTCGGAATTGTTTATCTTAGTGGTATCAGATTAATGACCAATCAACATTGCTGATCGGATAATCATATTTTTCTGAATGTGTGCAAAAGCTGATAACGCGCATACGAACATGAACTGTTTTAGCATATTATTATTATAATTGTATAGATTTCTCTCTGCAGACATATCTATGATATTTCAATGCTTACTCATATGCTAATAGTTAGATAAGTTGTTAGTATAATGGACACGAGCATGGACTGTGGAATTAGCTAAGTGAAATCCATTTTTGCAGACATTTTTATTTTTCAATATACTCCTCTTTGTGTTTTTTCACTTCATTCAGCGTCAGAGATCAAACATTATAAAACGAAAATTTAAGAAAGAAATATGTATCTTATGACGAGATGTCAGACTACAAACGACATTTTTTCAATAGTAGACAGTGTTGTTTTCTTGTGGTAGAACCATTTCTAAAAAACTGACAATGTTATCTTTATAATTCTTTCTATAGAATAATAGACAACGATGTATTATTTGGATTATTCTTGCTACTATTCTCATCTTGAATGGTATTCTCACAACGTTCCGGCCGATGTATCCTCCGGCCTTCTTCAGGTGCATCTTGTCGAACTTAGAAATCTAACAATTTTACCTGGAAGCATCTGTTAATGTTAACCTAAATAATCTATCAAGTAATGAATGCTATAATGGACGTATTTAACATATTTTACTAATGCTCCCTGTTAACTAACTAGTCAATATTTGCTAGAGTTTTTTTTTGTTGTTTCTTACCAATATTCTTTGGGGGGGGTCTCTTGTTTATTAACAGATAATTTTAAGTTATTTGCCAACTTATTCAATTCAATGAATTTGGCAAAACATAAAACAAGCATCCTTCAGTTGCCATGTACGGAAGGAGGGAGTAGAAATGTACGCAGAAGAGGATAAAGTAGCCGAGCACCTGTCCAATTTCACCTTGAATTGCTGCATTGTTGGCACATTTACTACACCTCCTGGAAGTCCATTCCAAAGTCTAAAGATGCTGATTGAGAAAGAGTCCTTTCTCTGATTCAATCAAAATCGGCGATGAAACAGTTTCTGGTAATGTCTGCGTAGACCTTTTTCTGGTACAGGAGTGAATAGTAGGCCCTGACGAAAGTCATAATAGCTAGTAAGAAGATTGTAGGCCAAAATGAGATCATTGTGTAAACGTTGGCACTAAAAGGAGATTGTAGGCCAAAATGAGATCATTGTGTAAACGTTGGCACTAAAGGGAGAAAAGGTTAAGCTTCTCAGGTCAGTTCACGTAGAGCAGATCCCATAGTCCCTGCACCATTCGAGTCATTGAACTCTTTCCAAGCATTTGATATCACATATTAGATATGAAGTAAAGGTCTGAACACCATAATCTAACAGCGGTTTGATGAAGGAAACATGGGAGAAATATTTCAGGAGTGAGTCTGCAGAAGAAGTGTCAAATGAGAAATAGGTAGATCCTTGCTATTGAGTTTTCCTTCAGGGTAATCCCCGGAGTCTCAAGCATTTTCCAATGCTCTGTCATGCTTCTATGAACCCCTGGAAGGATTCCTATGTCTCACTACAGCCCTCTTAATTACCCCACATCTTCAAAACGGGTGAGATTGATTATCCCCCTTTTTTTAGTTTTTGCAATAAACAAATTTAAATTAATTTTTCTGTCAGATATTAATCATTAATAGGCATTTTGAAGATGTTTTTTTTCTGATTGAGTTGAGCTGTTTTTCTGTTGTTTTGCTATTAGATGATAAATACAAAAATCTGCTCAGAAAAATAATTAATTTTTTTAATGAATTTTTTTAAAAATTTATTTTTTAGAAGATTCAGAAATAAAAAAGAAAACCACTGAGATAGAAAAATATCCCACACATTCTTTGTAATAAAATAAAAAAAAAGTGAGAATAAAATGATTTCACGAATAGCCTGAAAGAATCATGAAAGTGTCATTGTTTTAAATTATTTAAATGTTAAAATTCTAAGTTATGAGTAATACTTTATGAAAAGTCAAAATAATGTATACAATGAAGTGGGGCACCTAATTATAGTCATCTTTGTATTTTGACTTTGGTATTGAGCAATTTCTAAATAAATTGTTGCTGTTAACTACTGCTATTGTGTAGTGTGTTGCTTGCTTCCATCAAAGCTATGTACGATAACTTCTCCGGAATGTAAGCGTAAGGCAGGTGTAGTTTCTTCATCTTTTATTCATCATCCCTAAAGATGATGGAAGCAGGCTTCCCAAGGAAACAATATGAATAAGACACATATCACTCATTCATTCATACATGCACAAACATATTACATATTACAACAGATTACAATGGTTGTCCCTAACATACATCAATGGACATATTGATACCTATCTATGCATCTATCTGATTTTGGAAGATGACCTGTACCTGTTATAAAGCAAAAATAGAGAGCTTGTTCCAGTGCAATGTGTTTCTCAGACAAGAACTGTCAGATGCTAAAAGGCGTTGTATCAAGCACGTATCGTACCTGATACCTGATGCATAATTCACCCTGATCGGGTTTAGCCAGCTTCTGCCAAAAAAGGAAGTTTCTAGGGAATATCAAATTAACAAACAGTTCCTTAATCACATATATATCTCGATCAAGGTAGATGACAACCTTAGTTTTTGCAGAGATGTGTTGCCGCCATCCCACATAAAGTGCCTGGTATTTCCAAATGGTCAACCATCTGGTACTATCCAGGCTTAATGTCGCTTAACCTCTGTAACCTAATGAAAAACGGTGTGTCAATGTGATTATGCAGAATATTATTATTAGCAGGTGCACTGTCATTGTGAAAAATGTAACGCTTGCAAAGCTAAGATTACAGTTATATACTCGAAAGATATCATCTTAAATGATAACACAATCCTCTTATCCCTCTTTCGCCTATAGCTCACACAAACTATTCGATACCGCTACTTTTCAGACACGCCCCATATATGTATATTTCCATCTTATATTTAAAAAATAATTAAAAAATGAATTAAAACATCTCACTATATGTACATTTAGTCATTACTGTCTAAACGGCTTCGATAAAAGAAACGAGTCACATGGATCAAGCTAGATGAATAGGGAGGTTATTCTAGTACAGTTATGTTCTTCTCGGCTCGGGACTGCCAGATGCGCAGGGCCTTGTGAGCAGGTGCAGTGTCATGGTGAAGAAGTGTAAGCGAAAGCATATTAAAAGAAATCCAATGGTTGCAGAAAGCTAAGTTTACAGTTATATACTCAAAAATTATCATCTTAGACGAAAACATAATCTACTTATCCCTCTGTCGCCCATTATTCACACTGAAAATCTAATACTGTTACTTTTCAGGCACACCTCATGCATAAATATTTACGTCTGTACTGATTTTATATTAATATATGTGAAAGATTATAACAATATTACCCACATGACATCTAAAGTTATAACTTTCATGAGATGCTTCCAAGCTTTGCCGTTACATCCCTCGTGATGACTTCCACATCTTCAAAACAGGTCTCGTCTTGTCAGTGGGGTCACAAATTTGCCGACTGCAACCCTATGCAGAGGGGTAAAAATAACAAAAACGGGGCTACCTGTAGGCCGTGGGTGGCAACCCGTGATATCTTAGGATGGGATCCTGGTGGCTGAGCAGTCTGTAGTCTGGTTGAATAAATGGTTACATGACTTGCAGTACGCTACTTCGGCTCTTACTTTGACTAGATGAGAGGTCGGAGGGGCCCGATCTGATCAGTCGGTTGGTCACACCTTGCTCTAGTTCATCTCCAACCTTATTATTCAATCTGATTCTTCTAAATATCAAAACATCATTTCTCCTTTTTATTTTCCTGACAAATAGATACCAGAAGGTGGTGATTGAGGGTCAATTTTGTTGAGAACAAAGAAGATTACCAATCCTAAAGAGTAACGTAGTGTAGGAGTAATGTATTCTAAGAGTAATATTTTGTAAGAATATAAAATAATTCTCCTACCTACAGGATTCCATTTGTCAACTTTATTCAACATTAAATAATCCGGTTGAGATGCCGTAAAACAAACAAAACTAAACTCAGATCACCTTGATGATCCCCCTTTGCTTGGGGAAAAGAAAAAAATAGGGAGGTTGTTTCGGTACCGTTACAGTAGTGTTCTTTTCAGCCAATCTTTAATTAGTTAAAATTCCAATGTTTGAACAAGCTCGCCGTGTGCACTATCCCCCCCCCCCACCTTATTATATATGCATGGTTTTTAATCTTGTCTTCCGCATGTGTGTTTGCCGCTGTAGCTTGTTTATCAGTGGATCAATCTGTCAGATTTCTAATGATCCTATTCAGCTGTTGGCAACAGACTGAGAATGGATGCGAAGCCATGCCGGGGCTTCTGCTTCTGCCAACAATACAACGCAAGAAATGAAACAGATCTCTTTCAGGTAAGGATGATGCAAACTTATGGCAGTTCATTATCGCCATGGCCTGATGTGAAAAGAAAACAAACTAACACAACAATGGCACAATTAGCTGAAGTTTGCAGAGGAAAATAACACACACACACACACATGTACAAGTTTGTATGCATATATATATATATATATGTACTGGCAGAGCCACCCGGTGTTGCCCAGGTTAGAGTGTGGGATAGCATCATATGCAACATCATGGTAGGGAGAGTTTACTTTAAAAGCAACCTTGATGCTATCAGCTAGATATCTTACTCATCGAGTTATTCGGATACATGTTAATACTCTTAAACCAACGCTAATAAATAGATTAATTTCATTCTGTAACATGTTTGAAAATTGTCATTAGCTTCTTTAAGGGGCAGGCAGATACGCAAAAATACTTCCATTATGTTCACATGCAAATTGTGCATGTGAATACAATTATATTGAAAGTACACTTCCTAGTATGTCTTCGTTGTTAGAGAAAGACATGGCAGACAGAGAGGTGTTCTCCTTGATATATATATATATATATATATATATATATATATATATATATATATTACATGTATATACATATAGTGTTTGTTTTTTGTTCAGGTGTAAATCCTATCAAACTACAGTATATATATATAATATATATATATATATATATTTACAAATCCCTGAAACAGTTTTATTTATCGTAAACAACCGATGATCCCTACAAAAATATTAAGACTAACGTAAATTCTTGGGAGCATACTAATACAGTGATTACAAGAGATTGATTGATTGACTTACATTACAAGCAAGGAAATTTCCCAACGAAGGACTTGAAACTAAAAGTGTGTTTTTTTTTCATATGGTTTTTAAATTTTGTAAAATCTTCCAAGACATGTATGTATGTATGTATATTAATATATATATATGTGTATGTGACCTGGAGATGATATGGGCACTACAATACCAAGAAATAAATATTTTTATCACATAAGGATTAAAACAATAAAAAGGCCTCTTTTCAGTCTCCAGAGACAACGGATAATACCCTCCGTAAGGGTGGCCTGCACATAGTCTATATTGAAGCAAGGGGTTCGCAATGCCCAACAACATCTCTTTTGAACCGGTATTGCTCAAGTCCAGTGGCAAGGAGAAATCCAGGACGAACGGAAACAATGCAGAGATAAGCAGAGGAAGACTGGCGTTGTTTTAGAGTTTTCCTTTTTCTAGGCTAGTTGTATAATCAAGATTTGAGAGTTCAGTCTACCCTACTATTTGCTGAAGGAAAATATATGTATTCATATCTTTCCCAAGGGTATTAGTGAAAGTGATTCAATAGCTCTGACAGAAGTCGACATCTGCATGACGAGCCCACAGATCACGCCTGTAAGCATTACGCCACTCCACTTCCTCCTAAACAAACAATTACATAATTAAAACAATTATGTAATGAAAAAAATATTAGAATAGTGGAGATTTTAAGAAAATTATAGACAGCGTTTTCTTCAAAAAATTAGGGCAGACAGACATCTGCTTCGTCAAATGAATGAAATTAATTTATCAATGAAGATAAATACTACAATTACTACGTCTCTCGCTTAATTTAATATTTTCATTCATTTTTTAAACCAGATTTTACATCCAACTCTCTTACAGGGCACATTTTTATTCATGTAATGATCTTGTGTAAATGTGAGTGTAAATTTTGGAGTTTTCTTATATTCGTTTATTCAATCGGTTTAGCAAGACTTCGTTATACAATATTAAAACATAATTAAATGCAATAGTATCTTGCGTGATTTTAAAAGTTGGACCTAAATAGCATTTAAGCTGACATATCAAACTTTGATTTTGACTAGCCAATTTTCATTTGCTATTGTTGTACCAAGCTATTGGTACTATAATAACATATTTCACTACTGGTAATAAGGAAACATTTTTTAATTATGTCCGAAAAATCCAAATCAGCAAGGGGAATAACTCATCCTTTTGATTGAAAAATACAAAAGGAATTTTCTCGTTTACAACTAAAATTGTATTTCTTTTTCTGTAGAAGTTTTAAATTTGAAAAGTTATTTCGTTTTAAAGATTTCTTGTATTTTTAAATTCTATAATATTAACCAATCCTTCTTAACACAAATTACTCCTTTCTCTTGTATGTGATTGTAGGATTATTTTTAATCTTCCATTTAATAGAGTTAGTAATAATAGATAAATAAATATATATATATATATATATATATATATATATGTGTGTGTGGGGGGTGTGTGGGTGTGTGTGTGTGGAATAATCGATGAGCATGACATCTTTAATGTAGAAGATTAAGGTCATTTAACACTAGATAGATATTAATATGTCCATTGATATATGTTAGGGACAACCATTGTAATCTTTTGTAATATGTCCATTAATGTTTCATGTTACTTCAGTCGAAGTTCTCAGAAATCAAGGGGCCCCTTCCTGAGGCTAACACTTGATCTCTATATGAGATACATAGATACCCGAATATTCTATTAAAATTCTCCTTTATTTCTCAAACATTGAGTTAGTAAAAAAGTGAGGAATAATAAATTTCTTATCTCCTCAACTGACCAGTTAAGTATGTCATAGTATATCTTTCTTGTGGTCTGTTGGTCTTACCCGATTCCAGGACAAGAATTCATCTAGTCTGGTGGAGTATCCAGCTACGTGGTGTTACTTGAGGTAACATCACTAGGAGAAGATGCGCTATTCCTCGTATGAGGAGATCTTATTTGTGCTGCGGATACTATGTTATTTTGAATATTTGGTCAGGGTTTACTTGTAGGAGTAAGTATCCTCATGTCGGGTTGTCCTGACAAACCCTTGTACAGAGAGACCGAAGACACTCGAGGATAGTGTCTAGTAGGTAATTCAAACTCCCCAGTAGGTAATTCAAACTCCCCTTTAGGTAATTCAAACTGTATAACATGTGTCCTATTTGTATTGTTTCCTTAGGAAGCCTGTTTCCATCATCATTAGGGATGCTGAATAAAAGATGAAGAAACTACACTTGTCTCATGTCCTCATTCCGGAGATGTTATCATAAATAACTAGACACGACAAAAATATCGGTTGTATTTAGAGATGTGTCTGTGTTATTATTTTTACTAGTCTGTTTTATGCTTATCCACCATTCCATTTACTAAATCTTTCATCTTGTCTGATATTTAATTTCATGTTTCAAACTCCCTTATCCCTTACTCACTCTCTCTCTCTCAAAAATTGTGTAGAATATAATATCTATTAAATCAGCAGGAGATCAAAACAAGGGAATTTATATAAGAGCCGCGATACAGTAAAACAGACTGTCTATATATATATATATATATATATATATATATATACACACATTGTATTTATTTATTTTTTAGAATATTTAAAAATATAAAAAATATTTAGGTGATTAAAATCGTACATATTTCAAGGCATCATGGTCCGGTGGTAAAACTCCAGACTATAGACAACGATATCGAAGGTTCGATCTTTGTCCAAGTTAGCCCTGCTGATGACGGCTGATGGACAGAAACACGTGTATTACTTTTATGTACGTATATATATTACAGCCTGTTTCATTGTATCACGGCTCTTCAGTGTGAGTAGACGAATAATTGCTTCAAGTTGAGTTTCTGTCATCAGTCGAGGCCACTTACCACTATGCTATCGACAAAAGACGGTAAATTTTATAATGCTTATATATATTTATACACGCATTATCAGCTGCCTAGAGTACTCTATTCTTTTCCGTAGAAACATGCATTATCTTATCCTTACAAGAGTGCTCAACCCACGAGCGAGGGCGAAAATTTACTCCTCCATAGACAGCTTACTAGCCGTGAGTATATGTGAACGATACATTTGGATAGTTCTTTTATACAGGTTTCAGTATGAATGACAAGTTTTTCATGTGATCATATGAGTGTGGTCTTGTCAGAACAAATGCTTTTATGTTTAATGTTTATTTACATTTTTTCTAGATATTATTGAAACGTGTAGTATTATGTTTATAACATTCATTTTTTTTTGTTGCTAAATGATTCGTGTAATGTTTTTTGAACTCCTTTGAAGTAACACCAACATAAAATTGATCGCCTGAATGAATTTCAATGCACGTCACTTCAGTTTCACAATAAAAATTTCCAATTTAGATTTTTCCTTGAAGCAGGCACACACTTTTATTTCTACAATTACAAGTCTTTGTAGACTGGGTAATTATTTTTTTATAGCTGAGCAGAAAGTATGAAAGCAAAAATATTTTATACTAGCAGAACCCGTCGCCCGGCGTTGCACTGGAGAAAGTACTACCTATTGCATAAAAAAGAAACCACCTATTGTTCTCCCCCCCTCTACCGTATTGTTAAATGTTTTAAATTAATAAAAATAAAAATTAAAATGAGATCGAACGCTGAAACTGGCGATCATGAAACCTCCCTTTTTAACCATCGCGCCAGTTTCGACTTAAAAATACATATGAAATTAGGCCAATTAACCTAAGCTTGTTTATTGGCAGCTTTTGCCGACCAAATATAAAGTTCATCAATGACACGGTTTAAGTCATTTATTTGGGCAAGTTTTCTATAACATGCGTGTTAAAGGTGTATGATTTTGAAAATGTAAATGTATCGGGGTCTACCAGTATCTTGGCGGCTAATGAACTAAATAGGAAGTCGATTTGATGAAGAAATTGTAGCCGCCATGTTTAATGAATAAATGTTGAAGGAACTGTGTTCGTTAATTTCATTTGCTTAATTCCGGAATAAATATAAATGTAAAAGTCATAGGTAGAATTAGAAAGAACGTAATCTGATATTCGTGGAATATCATCGGAGTGAACGGGATCGGTCATTAAGTCTTTGCGTATTGCTTTATATTATGTAGTAAATTAATACCAGGCAAATAATAAATAAGGACGGACTGTTTTGTGAAAAGTAAACTGTGTTTATTAGTTCCCGGTGTCGATGAGTAGAGTGACAGTACATAATTGTTAGGGAGAAAAGTTTTTGCTACCACCTATATGGAGTTGGTGTGTCGGAGAGTCGGAGATGGCGGGCCTAATGTAATATTTAGTGTTAGCTTGGAAAAAATAATAACAAATTTACTAAAACACGCTCGAGTGAATAAGTGTAATATAGTAGTGAGTTTAGTAGCCTGTGATGCATGTGGTTAGTTTCCTATTCTCCGAGAAGGTACAGGGGAAAAATCGTCTTAACTTTATATACTAGATTAGATACACACACGCCCCCCCACACATATATATATATATATAATGTATGTTCCTTACTGTTGAACACTGTTATGACGGTTAACTATAGCTGTACACTTCCCTTGGCATATATAGAATTCATTTCTCATCTTGTTTGTAGTTTTTCTTCAAACCCTTACTAGGAAGGAAAAAATAATAACAAATTTACTAAAACACGCTCGAGTGAATAAGTGTGATGTAGAGGTGAGTTTAGTAGCCTGTGATGCATGTGGTTATTTTCCTATTCTCCGAGAAGGTACAGGGGAAAAATCGTCTCTACTTTATATATTAGATATATATATAAATTGTTTTTATGAATAAATATTTATTATCCATAGACACATGTTTTATGTTCACTAACAATCTTCAGTGTTACTTATATAAACATTGCAAACAGTCTACGCGGATTGGTCCCAAGAAAATGCGTTAACGGTAAAATGCTGGTTGATCTGCGTATTGAGCACTTTTGAAAAAATATTGATTTTTAAATTCATGTTTATATATATATATATATATATATATATATATATATATATATATATATATTAAGCTAGCGTTGCCAGCTTTCTATCGCTTCGCAAAGTTTGCTACTTTAAACATCAATTTAAAATAATAAACATTTCATTCATAACTTTATTGTAAACACGAAACCAAATCTTTCTCATTTATTCATATAGATAAACATTAGCATGTTGGTAAATCCTATACAAATTTCTTCGTTTTAAATGTGACTGTAACCAACTTTGGCATTTATTTATTTAGGTATATATCTGATTTTTCTTTCAAAAAAGTGACCACAGTGCTCAATTACCGGAGTAAGAATACAACATATTTATTAATTAAGATATTAACATTCTGACGACACCAAGAATATCTTATATATATATGATATTAGTGTGTGTGTGTGTATATATATATATATATATATATATATATTATCGCAAGCATGAAGGGAAGACGAATTTTATTGTTCATGATTAAAAGTTAATCAAGAAAACAAAAGCCAGCCGACCGGTTTTGCCTTCTCTTGATTATATTCCATCCATCAACCTTCCACAAAATTGACCTTTCACATAATACAGTTACCTGTAGTTTTATTGAATAAATCAGTGAATATGTTTTGATTTTGTCAGCCATATTGAAATACTTGACTTCATTTCAAAGCTGGTAAGATTTTTATGATGTTCAAGGTTTTCTGCAATTAGTTTGCTTGCATCTTCATAAAATTTGCATTTCATTTCCTTTAAAGCCATGATGTAGAAATAGCAAACTATTTTCGTTTAGCGGATGAATACTGCACTGATGTTAGTTTGTGACTTGTCAGCCAATCAAGATCCGTGGCATAGGAATACTTTTTTGCTGGACTATTGACACCAGACAAGTTGCTCAAAACAGAAAAGTCCTGCGTCATCAACCTGAGAGGAACACTCTACACTATCTCTCCCACATTTCGCTAGCTGGTGAAGTTAGGAACTGCTATTTTCCTTTTGCTATGTGCCTACCTCAGCCACAAGCTTGTTGACTCCATAGTGTATACTAAATGCAAGCATAGAGCCAATCAACATCGGAGTATTTATTTATGGTATATATAGAATCAAATTAGCACATACCGGCATAACAGGCTTCAATATTGAATATGCAAATATTACTTGAATGAAGCAATATTTATATAATGAATTATCCACTCATGGTTGATTACTTTCTTATTTTTTTTACTCTTTTTCAATTTATAATTATAAAGTTAAAAAAAGATGTATTTTTAATTAAAAATTGACTTTTAATCTAGCAATTTCTTCGAGATTATAGAATCAAATTGACACTTACGAACATAACAGGCTTCAATATTCCATATGCAAATATTACTTGAATGAAGCAATATTCATATGATGAATTATCCACTCGTGGACTGTCAACCAATCAGAGCTCAGATAATGGACTTGCCCATCTTGGCAAAGTGAAACACTCCAGCTTTCATATAAACCGGCTTTTTTGTGTTCCTTCAGTTCTTTTACTTATTTTGTTACTAAACTGGTCACACAGTTAAGCACGAAGTACTAAATTCTATGGCATATATCTCATCTATTGGCAATAAAAGTTAATATATTTTAGTTTGGATGGCTTTGTCATTCGATAACATGCTTTTCACTTCTAAATAATGGTGACCCCAATGTGAATGCCAGAAAGTTACTTAGTATATATTTAAGTCTAGCAATTGTGATATTACCAGTCTGTATGTCAATTGTAACTGATCTCTACTAAATACAAGTGTAATGAACCGTTAATTTCATAAATGTCATTTATCTCCAAAGAAGTTGAGCCAAAAGGTCTTAGATGTATTCCTGGTCTTGCTTAATGACTTGAAAACAATTGGTTAAATGGTAAGATTCATTGAGTTTTTTTTTTTTGTTTGGGCTTAAAATTTTACATTGCTGAATAGATTTCGAACATGTTGCTTTTATGCAAAAATGAAATTATTATGTATTGTTTCTTTTATTATTGTGTCACCACTTATCAAGGCCAAGAGCCACTAAAGGATAAGGGTTAGTGAGAAGAAAATGATTGCCAGTAAAAAGATGAGGAACATTATGGGAGTACAAACAATGAACAATGGTATGAACTGAGTTTAATTACTTATCAGGAGTTTATGACAAGAATTTGTTGATATTGGATTTGAAAACAAACAAGTTGTAATAAGTGGGGAAGCAGTCTCGCGGTAATGTGCTTCAAGGTGAGAGCTCTTGCAAAAAAGACTCTATCCATGGAAATTCCACCTGGTGGTAGTCACATGAAGGGAGAAAGTAACTTTTTTTTTCATTAAGGTAGAAAGTTGAATTCTTGCTGTGGATGTCTTTCAATGAAGAACAAAAGATTGAAGATGGGCGAAACACTTTCCATGGAAATAACAATAGAGTAGAGAGAGACTAGCAATGTCTCTTCTGTGAAAAAGTGTTGGTTGGAGAGTTCGATTTGGTACAAAACAACTGTGCATTATGGAACGGTTCTTATTTTATAAAACCTGCGACTGCTACTTGAGTTACTTGAGTTAATACGATTTAAGATTTAAGTGTCAACATTACTTTCTAAATGTATAAGGTTACTTAAGTGTGAGTGACAACGTTTGAACACAAGTTCAGATATCCCTTGATACAATCTAGACACCAAATTGGTTAGTTTGGTCATGTGACATAGGATTGAATTAAAAACAGTTTCAGTTTAGGACATAGTAAGGAAATATTTTCATGCAAAGTCCAGATATATTAGAGCATTAAGAATTCTCGTATGCTCTCTGAAAATAGCCGAAAGCAACTCAGAGTTAAGGAAAATGGATCCATAGTTTAATTTAATTGTTATATCTATTACTAATCAAGATTTGGTAGTTGTCTGTCTGGAACCGAAACAATACTATTACTTCTATCTCTCAAGTGGAATCTATACTATGATTATCTTTAAATGCACAATTCAGAGGGAAGGGTAATATAGTATCTGTTCTGTTGACATGATACTCTCTTCCCAGGCATTACCTCCTCCTTTTTGAGGAGAGGGGGTTGTGTAGTATATATATATTTTTAATGGAAATTGCTCCAGACAAGGCATGAAGCTAAACAACTAATACTACTTCAAGGTAAAAAAAATAGCCAACGATAAGTGTTAGATGGACAGATTCCGACCTAGAAAACAGCAATTCTTCCCCCTTTGTCAAAAACATCGCTTATGGAATGTGAGGACTAAAGGACAAAGGGAAGCGAGAGTTACGAGGCTGCTGAAAGTAAACCCAAAGTCCACTTTCTATTCTCTTTATGTTCTGTGATCATGATAACATCCTCTTAGGCATTACCACCTCCTTTTTGTGGAGGTAGTTATGTAGTACATGTTCTGTGATCATGATAACATCCTCCAAGGCATTACCGCCTCCTTCAGGAGCGTACTTGAGTATATGTTTGTTCGTCATGATGCCATCCTCCCAAGGATTACATCCTCCTTTGGGAGGGGGGCAGTGTATGTTCGTTCATATATACTAACAAAAATATGCGACCAGATGGAGCATAGTATTGTTAATATGAATAAAGATTGTCACTACTGACACAAAGTTCAAACCTGAGTCTTATGATAATGAAATAACCAACCGCCATCTACTATAGATATAAAGACACTGATTTGAGGTGTTCATTACAAGTTGAATTATTTTGGTGATGAATTAGAATATTTGATATTCTATTTCAACAAGATTAGCAACGTGTTGGTCGAAAATTTAGATTGAACCATTTGTGCACGTTAGGTGTTGCTAACATCTACGATGTATTAAGTTGACTATATGTGTACGTCTTCAAACGTAAACAACGGTTTAAAAATCTGATAGACAGACATTTCATTTATTTATAGTTTGCCTACGACAAACTATAAACTACTATTTTATATGAATGAAAAATAATGCATACGTTCATTAACACTATCACTGATCCGGAATTTGGGAGGAAATACGGAAAAAAACGATGGAAACAATGCATGCGGTAACAGTGAATTTATAGTCTAAGGGTTCGTTAAGAGTCCATTTATCCCCAAAAAGGCCCCTCAAAAATAAATAGTCTATGTGAAGGGATCATTCCATATTTAAGTGGAAAATTTAGAGTAGTAAACAGACCATAGCAAGATCGAAAAAATGAAACAATGACAGGGATACGAAGATATATGCATCCTATAAAAAGACTTCCCAATGAACATGGGTGGCAGTGGTAGTAGATCTTAGCATGAAAGTGAAAACTATAAAGAAAGTAAACAAGACAAGACATACGATTACATGCGGAATACATTGTTCCCATACACAAAAGAATGCACAAATTATTCATGTAAAATGGTAATGTGAATACTTACATTTTCTTGTGACGTTTTTTTTTGTTAGGGGATGTGTTTCAAAGCACATGCTGTCTATAGTGCATCCGCTGAGCAAATGAGAACGAAATCTCGTGTTCCACAAGATTTGCGAGTACCACAGAGTACAATTAGTACTTCTTAGTAACTCTACACAGGACGTGTATTAACTGATAAATAACCAATAATCGTTCTGTTGACTTTTTCTTTTTGTTTGTATGGTTTATCTTCAATGCATTTTATAATGAATTGCCTATTATTTTACATTGGATTTCTTCTTTTGATCACTTCCATTATGGCCGTGTAACTTTACAAATAATTGAAGACAATTCGAAAATGTTTAAACTTGTGATGACAAAATTTTGTTTTCAACCTTTTACATGTAAAAGTTTTATTTATTGTCACCACCGTGTTTGTTTGCGTCCATTAGTAATAGAGTTTTATGGTGATTTTTATAGGAACATTTAAAAATAAACTGATATTTCTTTTACAATAAAATAGAGTTTAACTAAATGGCTTGTTTTTTAACTTACTATTTTAAACTAGTGTACACCTTCAGTCAAAAAAAATGTCAGAAAAAATATGCTTCGGTTGTGTTCGCACTCGCTATTTATCTAAATATATAACTAAAATAATGAACCTGTCAGCTTTTCCCACTAGTTGTGCCTTAGGCGACTTGCAATAAACTACTCTCCTCCCAAAGGAGGGGGTATTGCCTAGGAAGATTCTATCCTATAAACCAAGCCGAACTTTACCTCATCCCAACAAAGTCTCTAGAATCAAATTAACACTTACCGGTATAAATGGCTCCATATTCCATGTGTAAATATTGCTTGAATGAAACAATATTTATACAAAAGATTATCCACTCATGGACTAGCAACCAATCAAAGCTCAGATAATGGACTTGCTTATCTGAACATAATGAAACATTCTTTTGGTGTTCTTTTCAGTTTTACTTGTTTGGTACTCAACTAAGTACTAACTACCAAATTCTATAACGTCAGCTCCTAGGTTGCCAGAATGATGCCAAGGCGAACCTTGATCAACTGATAAGTAACAATTAATTGTTCCGTTGACTTTTTACTTTTGTTCGTATTATGTATCTTAATTGTATTTCGTAATTCAACAATTACTATTCTGCATTGGAGTTCTTCTTTCGATTACTTCTATTCTGCCCGTGTAACTTCACAACAGTAATAAAATATATGTTAAAGGGAAGAGTCTATCAGACTTGTGTGAACAGTGCGATGATGCATGGAAGTGAAACCTGGCAGGTGAGGGTTGAGGACATGCGTTGGATAGAGAGAAATGATACAATAGATGTGTAACGTTAATCTCAAAGATAGGCTTGATGACCCCAAAGGAAGATTAGATATGGACAGCATAGGGAGATGGAGGTGCGTGCAGAACAGGAGACTTCGATGGTATGGTCACGTTCAAAGAATAGATGAAACCTCTTTGAGTTAGTAGATGTAGAACAATTCGATGTAGCAGGTTCAGTTCACAGGTTTAAGTAAAACACGAGAGAAAGGGATGAAGATAGATATGATAGAGAAAGAGGGATAAATAAAGACATATCCAGAGGTAAGTTAGTTTGGAAGTCACTTTCTAAAAGCCATCGAACATATGCCAGCATGTAAAACGGAAGTTAAACTGAATATTATGAATGAATGATGATGATGGTGATGATGATGATTCTTAGGTGAAGACACTGTTTTCGTCATCTTTCTTCCATGAGTTTCAACCAAAAGAAAAATATCCAGACGATATCGTCAACCCTGGCTCCAAGAGGAATACAATATCCATACCTCACCCCTATCGGGTATATGACAATAGATTTCATCTTTCTCATACATTATGAATCACATTTTTTATTATTTAACTTGAATAAAGATTCATCTGAATATGATTAGAACATGACTTCATTGACGCAGCATTTTTTGAAAGAAAACTCTCTCCCAAAATGTACTTACTTTCGAATTACATATATATATATATATATATATATGTATATATATATATATATATACAAATATATATATATATAAAGCTTAATTTCCTGTTTGTTGTTTTTCTTTTCCGCTATGATGACATCTAAAAAGAGTTACAACGTTATTCTAGTGGAAAGGAAATTGAAGTTGGGAATTAATTAGAATATTGAATAAATAAAGAATTTACGAAAATGTTGTTTTTTCCTGAACGTGAAATCACGGTTTGTTTTTCTTTGAATTGATATTTCTTGATAGCTTTTGATGTGAGAATTTTTTTTAAAAAGGTATTGACCGAAGGTTTTGGTGCTGAATTTTGATCTAGAAGTAACAGTTTATTTTTTTGTTTTGTTGTTTTCAGTAAAAAGAATAAATAACGAAGAATAATATTCATTTAAAATCTTTTGATTGGAAAAATTTAGTTTAATTTTGGATATCCTAACAACGACTAAAGAGACCGATTAAATCTGTACTTGTTTTCATTTACGAACAAAGACAAGTGCGGTTTAATATGAGAAGTACAATAAAATGTTTTAAACAGAAATATCAGATTATATGTTCCGATCACTCTTATCTGCTTGGTAAGTAGTCGCCGAATTCCGCTATTTACAGTTAAAGTTCCTCTCCATTTACTAACTGGTTGGCAATGGCCTGCGGGTAAGATCTCCGACTACGAATCAGTGGCGATTTGTCTTCGGGGTTCGCGCCCACCGACCATTGAGAATTAGTTCCTAGACTGAAGATTGCGTTTGCATGAAACATCGATGTCTCTAGGTATTTAAATATTTAATATTTATTTATAAAAATATTATTATATATATATATAAATATATATATTATTCAAAATTATTATAAAACATGTTATAATTATATTTTCAAGGATATCCTACGGGATGGTATTCAAAGATATCATAGAAATCTCTTTATTGTTTAAAAATGTATCATTTAACCTATCCTTTAACGTTTCTTATATCGTTTAACCGTGGAACTTGAACGCTAAACTAAAGAAAAATCTAATTTAAAGTTTTTCCCAGATGAAGAATAAAGTTCTTGTATGAAAAAAAATTCTTAAAAATTCCTAATGTTTTTTTTTCCATTTTCTTTTTGATCTTTTAAAAATTAAAAAAAATATTTGAATCGTTCATTTATTAATTCACAGAATGTCTTACTCCTCTGATGCGAAAAGAATCCTTTTTGAAAAGCCTAGGTTTAAAGGAAATTGAATTCTTAGTTGAACATATTAAAAAAAATATACAAATAAATATGTTCAATGTTGAATATATTTGTTTTTGGCTCTTATATATCCTCTCTCTCTCTAGCCAAGCATCCCGAAACACACACACACACACACATATATATATATATATATATATATATATATATATTTTTTTATTCTCTATCTTACTTTATTTTTTTCTTCCCTCTCAAGAAAAGCAGCACCACATTGTGTACTAACGGTTGCTGTAACTCTTATTCAAGTTGCTTAATTTTACCTGATGATATGCCAAGCAAGTACCTGCTTGGTAGTGAAACACGTGTAGGTAAAAAAAATCTGTTTAATTTGAAAAATGATAAATAAATGATTTTTAAATGAAAAAATGTTTTGTGGTGTTTTTTGGGCTCCTGAACGGAAGGCTTTAGTAAGCTTTCAAAAAATCACACATAAATGCTCTGTACCCTGTAATCGAGTATCATCGAGCTTGTTTTTATTGGAATAATCCCGGTCTTCACTGAATCATCTTTTTTCTAAGTGAAAAATCTAAATCTATGTATCTCTCTCTCTCTCTCTCTCTCTCTCTCTCTCTCTCTCTCTCTCTCTCTCTATATATATATATATATATATATATATATATATATATATATATATATATATATAATTAGTAAACTAATCTTACAACACTTTTCTCATGTACGAATATTATAAATAAAATTAACTCTTTAGATAAAAATAATAATTACACATCCGACCATGATTACCAACAATCAGTCTTTCCTTGACATCAGAAAACTTGCAGGATCTGTTTGATTCTTGTCTCAAGGAATTTGAATGGAGATGGCGAAATAAGGCCTTTCCCAATGACTAAGCATTCCAGAAAATACTTTTAACTATTTCTGAACAATATTCTGTATTGTAAAAATTGGAAATAGGATTATCTCTGTGTAATGACACATTTATTGTTTTTTTCTTTTTTATATAAATTGTATTGTGTGTGTGTGTAATTTATAGAATACATCACAATGAAATTATTAAAAGAAAAAGTTCAGTGGTCTTCTACACTCTCTTTCTCCCGCTCCCTCTCTCTCTCTCTCTCTCACTCTCTCTTTCTTCTAGATGTTGTCATACCAGTGGTTTCCTTGCCAAATAAATGATAATTCATCAGTGCCAAAACTCGATCCACTATAAAATCTGGTTTTACTTATTTTGAATTTTTTGAAAAGTTCTCTGATATTTTTTAGCAAATAACGAATATATTTTTTTTTTCTGTTTCTTTTTAATTTAAACATTATTTTTATCTCTAATGATGTACCCACATACAAAGGCAATTTCATATATCTGCATATAGACATGGCAGTTAGTAAGAACAAGAACGTTTATAGGAGAACTAAGAAAACATAGATCTGATAAGGCCCGACAAAACTTCCACCTGATCAACCGTCTAAATGTATGGATTCGTTTCTCCCCCAATTCTAGCTCTATGTGAAATAGTCGAGTAAACAAGACTAAAAAGCCTTGGTAGAGCAACTAGTAAAAAAAAAATGAAAACTCTACATTTTTTCTTTACATTTTTTGACTAGGTTAATCTTTATTTTTGTCCTATCCAGAGTGCCTTTTTGGGGGGAGCTGGATATCACCCATATAAAAAAAATGCCATTGTGTCTAATTATTCCTTCGTGGGTAGGCAAGTAAATAGGGACACAGATTCACAGATATTTTGTACAATGATTCAATATTTTGTAAGTGTTTGCAGTACTGTTGCCTAAAAGAATATCTTTTTTTTAATTCCAAAATGAAGATCTAAAATTTAATGAAGGATCTATGATTAAATGTCCATGAAGATCCAATCAACGGTTGGTTCTAATGTGAAGAATTGCTGACGGACAAACAAACAAACAGAAGAAACATAAGATGTTTGACAGAAGTCTAACTTTGATGAAAGCGATAAATATCATTGCTATAATAAAATGTTGAATGCATTGGTAAGTGAATAAGGACGGTATTATTTTAGAGTTTTCATTTTTCTTGACTAGTTGCTCTACCAAGGCTTTTTAGTCTTGTTTACTCGACTATTTCACATAGAGCTAGAATTGGGGGAGAAACGAATCCATACATTTGTCAAGAATATTAGATAAAATAACTTTAAAGCTACGACATAATTTGAACACAGGACCCCATTTCCAAACTATTTGCCAATAACCGTTTCAACACTTACACATTAACCTGTGACCCGTTCGGTCAGTATTTCCCCTTTCTTCTTTTTCACTCACTCTTTCTCTCTCTCTTTCTCTCTCTTATTCTCTCTCTCTCTCGCTCTCTCAAGGGAGAGTAGAAAGTGAACATTTGGTTTACTTTCGACACAAAAAGATTTTTCGGTCTTAAGAAACACACAAAAAAACAGTTGACTGAAAACAAAAAATGCAAAAAAAAAAAAATTATTTATTAACAGTTGTTTAGAATTAAAATTAAAAATTTAAATTATTTATTAACAGCGATTTCGCTATGTTTTGTAATTTGCTATATTTATTAAAAATAAAACTGAAAAATACGACGCAGCAACGTATCGAAGTTATTGTCTGCTAACATTCGCCTCGGCATCTCTCGGGTGTTTATGAAACATGCCCGAACGCTGCCGACGCGAAGTTCCCGGAAACTGGTTCCTATTCGATATCAGTAGCAAAAAAACAAAAAAACAGAGAGCATGTCATCTCCAATTATATTTTTGCGATAAACGATCCTCAATCTACAAAGAATTTTAATTTTATATTTTTACAAACAAAAGGGAAGTAAGTATATTATGGGCGAATAAAGAGTTACATCACCCTTTTTCCCGAAATATTTTTTCCTCTTCCAAACAAGAGAAGTAAGTCTGTAATGGACAAATATAAAGTTAGTCCCTTTTAAAAAATGGCGTCTCTACGAAAATGAATTCTATTATTTTCCCTAAGTAATAAACTCAAATTACATGTTATTGTTCTTAACAACATGGACCAACGTCCAACAAAATAAAATGGCTATTCAAAATGTAATATGGATTTTGTAGGAAGGACTGTATCGATGACAAAAATCGAGAATATGACTGAATTTACTTTATTATATAGATGAAGAAGAGAGAGAGAGAGAGAGAGAGAGAGAGAGAGAGGTCTATAATATAAAAAAGATTAACTAATTTAAACTTTAACCCCGAGACTGGGATAGGAGCTAAAAATTGGCTTCGTACTCTCGTTCTATGGGAAATCCATTTTCACTGTTTGGTAGATTATGAAGAGAAAATTACAACGCTAGCTCGCGGCACTGGTTAATTGATTTTTATTAGCATCTCTCGGCTACTGTACATAAATTCTCTTATGACTAAATCGTTTTAAGAGTCTGATCTTAAAGCGAGACAATTGTCTAAAAACAAACATCTGTCTCTGGCTTCTCACAAAATTGTCTTTATCTAATTTGTCATGCACTCTACAGCTGCTTAGCTTCAGAGATGGGAGACATGTACAATATATATATATATATATATATATATATATATATATATGGCTACAGTTGGAAGTGATCTGACGTCCAGGTTTCAAATCTCAGGATTGATATGCTTGCTAGGTCTATGGCACACTGATGAGATCGTGAAATGTGGAAACAGCTGTCTTTGGATGGCACACATATATAACATCCATATTACATTTTGAATAGCCATTTTATTTTGTTGAACGTTGGTCCATGGTGTTAAGAACAATAAAATGTAATTTGAGTTTATTACTTAGAGAAAATAATAGAATTCATTTTCGTAGAGACGACATTTTTAAAAATATATATATTTGAGAAAGTCCATTTTAAAAAAAATGAACTTTCTTTAAAATTTAAACATAAAGAAAAAAGAAAAATGTCTTCAAACATCATGTGTTTGATGCAGATATTTTTATTAAAATCTAAATAAAAAATCAAAACAATATTTTTTTTATCTAATAATTTCGCTTCATACGACAAGCCTTGTCAGAGCTTTAGACAAATAAAAGGTATTAACCATATTTTTTTTTCGTAAGAATCCTTCCTGGTCTTGTGGAAGTGACGTCCGATGTTGTGTGGACTTAACGGTGTAAATGTCTCTTTTAAATTTGAACTTAAATCGCGCATGGTCGCTGGTACGTATACCTTTGGGAATGTTCATTTCATATAAAAAAGTCAAGATGAAAAATACAAAAATGTTGTTTTTATTTTTTATTTTGATTTTAATAAAAATATCTGCATCTAACACATGGTTTTTTGAAGGCATTTTGCCTCTTTCTTTATGTTTATATATATATATATATATATTTATAAATATTAAAGTGTGTTATACCTACAGACGACGTTGTTCCAGGTTCTCTACCCTCATAAGTGCAAGAGTGGCAGTTACAAGCGGTCGCATGGGCTCGAACGCAGTTCGTAGATTCAGCCTAGAATCACGAGCGTTACGCCTTTGCCCACGCGGCTGCAAGAAATCACCATAGACAGTAATTCAAGAACTATCATCCTTCATTCCAACATGGCCATACCATTGAATTCTCATGTTTTGCACGCATCTCTCTATACTGTCCAGCCTCTGAGATCATCAGATCAAAGCCTGTCTTTTAAACTCACATTACACATCCATTGTATCATTATGATATCATTATTGTCCATGCAACGCTTGTCACCAACACTCGCTGTACAGGTTTCACTTCCATAAATCATCACACTGTATACACATATCTGCTAGACTTTTCCTTTGGTCTTCAGTGATAATGATCTGCTGTTTAGTAGTTGGAGGAGTTCCCTGAATTTACTCCATCGACTCTTAACTCTTGAAATCCCACTAGCACCTGATCAACCCTGTGCTCCAATGTTATCATCAAAGTAACAAAAGTCTCTCCATCCAGATATACTTTGTCCACATCTAATTTCTTATTCAGCTCCATTCTCTTACACTCGTTGCACACAAACTGGTTATCATCTCTCAACCTCCAATAAATGGCCTCGTGTACCCAATGCTTACAAGTACCACAAAAGATCGAATTTCCAAATTCTGAGCAGGGGAACTTTCCTCTTTTGGGGAGTTTTCCAACATTACAACTCACTGATCATCACTTTGGTTTCGGTAATACGATCTTCAGACCTTTACTTTCCATAGCATTCCTGCAACTCTTTAACTAAACAAGTAGGTCTTCCATTGTTTCATCGGAAAGTACTAAATCGTCCGCATAAAAAAATCCAAAATCAATGTGTAATTATAAAAGTTACATATAAGCGAGAAACACACATACACTCAAGATCTTGTCTGATAGTTTTATTGAATCAGAAAGTAACTCTATTCCATCTTATTGTTTTATCATCCTTTTTCCATAAAAATATTGTTTTCATTTTCTTCTCACACAGTGAAACCTTTTTATTTTCAAAAAGTATTTCTGGGAATAAATAAAGGAAACCACTAAGTATAAAATGAGACTCGCACAGTGGTTTTCTTTGTTTATTCTCAGCCCTGTGGACTAAATTAACCGTTTATTGTATTACCTACAGAAACATGAGTATCAACGTGATACATTATATACTTTTAGGAAATAAATTCCAATGTTTTTTTAAAAACAAGAGGAGAATTGTTGACCAAAGACCTGTAACTTAGTATCAGAAGAGCTATATTAATTTTTCAGGGCCACTTTAAGTCGGAGGGTAATCAAAAAAATCACTTTGTGGATAAAAGCTTTTGCTTTGTTTTGCGATGATGAATGATTTTTGAGTGTTGCAAGTTAGTGATGCCTAATATTTCTGACAATGTTTACAGTATTCATTTTCTGTGACTACTTTGTCTTTTTGGACTTTTTTAATACGAATTTGCAATTGAAGTTATTGTTAACATGTATCTATTTTTTGTATGGACTATTTGGTTACTATTTAAACACAGACATAGAATAAGAGATGCTCCGAAGAAATGAATACAAAACAAGAGAGAATTGACATCAAAGAATCCCTCTAAATTACCTCCGTATTTCCCCAGTTCTCTAACAGAACAGGTGCCATAGAACAGATCAACTAGATTCAACGGTGATGTAAAAGAATCATGGCCCTCCCCAAATCTATTGTGTGAGGCCTTCATTAGGAGACGACTATTTATAAACAAAATCAGGCATGAGTACGCAGTGTGATGATGTATGGAGATGAAACCTAGCCAGTGAGGGTTGAGGACGTTCGTTGCATGGAAGGAAATGATACAAAAATGTATAATATGAGTCTTAAAGAGGAAGATTAAATCTGGACTGTATAGGGAGATGTGTGCAGAACAGAAGACTTCAATGGTATGGCAATGTTGGAAGAATGGATAAGAATTCTTGGGTGAGTAGATGTAGAACATCTGAGGAAGCAAGTTCAGTCAACAGAGGAAGGCCAAGGAAAACATGGGAGGAAGTAAGGAAAATGGACCCGAGAGATAAATCAAGATATGGTTCTTTGGGAGTCAATTTCTGAAAGCCGTCCAACACATGCCAGCATGTAAAACGGACGTTAAACCGATGATGATGATGATGATGAAAATAATGTGTATATTTTACGCCTTGTAACTTTTATGCCTTTAAACTTTTAAAGTAAATATTTTACGCCCTTAAACTTTTAAACTAAATATTTTACATGGAATTTTCCCTAAGTATGACTATGAGATTGCTATTCGTTAGACCAACTCCCTGCAAAGATAAAAAAAAACTTTCCATTAAAAGTATATTTCGTTAGGTTTTGTTCTTTTAACATCTGCAGATGCGAGCGACAAAAAGTCAATCCTATCTCTCTTGAAAGAAAACAAATTAAAAAGCTATACGAAAAGTGATGATCAAATTGCGAAGTTACATTTCTTTTCTTTACTTTCGAAGCCATCACTTACAAAGGCCAAGAGCCACTCGAGATTAAGGGTTGATGACACTGGAATGAACGCCAACCGAAAAATTAGGAATACTATGAAACTACTAACATTAATCAATGGTATAAATTGTGTTTGATTACTTTTGGGGAGGTTCATGACAAGACTTTGTTAACGCTGGATTTGAAGACGATCAAGTTGTAATCATCATGGAACTACTTCCGCGGCAATCTGTTTCATAGGTGGGAAGCCTTTGCAAGAAAGGTCAACCCTAGCGAATACTTTTGGGAGACTACTTAAGCTAAGCTTAGTTTAATTTTACAAGCCATTAGCCCCGAATAAAGGATTCCTAAACGTATTAAAGATTCCTATTTGTTTTATTATTATTATTATTATTATTATTATTATTATTATTATTATTATTATTATACTAAAGCTAAGTTAATCAACGTTTGTTTCCTTTAGGCTTTTTTCTATATATTTTAATGAAACAAAATACATGCAAAAATATTCCTTTTTTCCTATGTTTTAATGAAACAAAATACATGCAAAAATATTCCTTAACTTTTGGATTAAGTTATGTTTTAAAAACATTCCAATTTATCTATTCTAATTAGCTGTAAATTACAATTATCTCACAAAGTGACTCATCTCTTACTAAGTATCTGTCTATCACTTTCGCTCTCTTTCATTGTAATTTGTTTTGTCTCTCCGATCTTATTTTATACTGTGTTTATCACTCTCGCTTCTATCACTCTTTCTCTCATTAGTAAAAAAACTAAAATTTTATCACATGCTTTATGTTTATGGTTTACATTATTTATTTGTAGAAAGAATACCAAATGTGGCACAAGGCTAAAAAAAAAGAGCATAAGAAAGGCCGGTCCTATCTAACATTTAACTTTGCTAATCACATTCATCTCATTTACCAAAACAACACAGTCATACACATGTTTATACTATCCTGAAAGGTCTCAAAGTTGATATTAAATGCGTTAAATACTTTGAGAGTATAGAAGGATAATTGACTCGGACAGCGGAAGGCGTTGTAATCATGTGATTTGGTCTTCTCAGATTCCCACATGATAGTAACTCCAAAAAGAGGCTCATGCCATGACCCTTGACTGAATCAGACTTGTGTCCGACATTTCTGCTTTTTTAACATGAGTTCTGTAAAAAATCTCCTTTTTGATCACGGGTCAATGACCCTCTGTGTTCATGGATAACGACTCAAACAAACTCTGTTCGTTAATTCTAATCGTGGCACATCAACCATTTGAGAAAAATGTAAGTCTGTTACATTCGTGCAACACACATTTTTATGTGCCTCTTTAACTTGGACATGTGTCTTTAATTTTGTCGGACCTGTGTATTTTTTAATTAAAATTTGTAAAAAAATGTTATTCACCCAAAACAAATGTATAGGCGAAGAGTTGGGCAGCAAGATGTTTGTTGACATTACCTTTAAATTTATGCAGGTTAGCACAGTCGGAAAAACAAGGAGCAGGGAGGGAATTCCAAAGGTATTCGTGGAATTTTACTGCTAGTCGGGTTGTTTGGGGGTGTAACTAGTTTATAACCGTTCCTCAAGCGGTGTTGGTATAGTACCTGGGTATGTCAGTTTCCATCTTTACCTAGCTTCTACCGCTTTATAGTTAATACAAAGAAAAATATTTGTGAAATTTTGTATAAGAAAGATGAGCTACTTAGTATGAGAGTAAGTAACTAGGATGATTGATTTATGTTTTGTTTTTATCAGCAAAAAAAACATTAGAAATTATGTTTTTAAGCAAAAATAATTCGCTTTGAACTAATGTTGACTATTCTTTGTCTGTTGTTTTTTTTTTGCGAATTGCATGACGATGCCATATGTGCTCAAAAAACTTGGCGCTTCCTGATTTTTCTAGTGGGGTTTCTTTAAAAAAAATGACGTTTTCAGAAGAAAACCATAAAAAAATTGATCAATTAACGTCATTTATTGAAGAAAAAAGTTTGCAGAAATGTGTAGCAAGATGGGGACATTCGGTTGAATGACATACATTTTTAATATATATGGTTCATTGTGCACTGTTACTAGTTTTGTTATTATCTGAAATACAGTTTTGATGTTTTGTATAATTTTTATTATTCGGACTACTGTTCTCATCTTGAGTGTTATCATCACAATGGCCTTCTTGGGTGTATCTTTTTAAACTCTGAAATATTTCTGTCGAACTCGGGAATCTGAACTGAATTTCGAATGGAACCCTTTATTTAATCCACAGGGGTAGCATGCTCTCGTTCTGTCAGCCACAACTGGGAGAAATCTTCAGTAATTCACAATTCTTCGTATCGCCCGCACTGAGGATTGAACTTTCAACCTTCAGATGACTATCACTTAGAACTGAATTTAACTTAGTACTATATCCACTGAACCACTTGCGATGAGAACAGTAGTCCGAATAATCAAAATTATACAAATTATAAATCCTCATCTAAAAAATTTCAGAAATATAGTTTTGAAGTTATTAAAATTTTTAAATAGATGATGACATTTTGAAGATCTTGTACATTATTTAAATATACGTTCCGAGAGTTCTGTTATGTGATTGCCAGTATAAAAGACAACCCGAAGCCCATTGGGCTTATCACTCAAAATAGGGCAGCGGAGTAATTTACTTTGCTTGTTTTTCTTTGTTCGATCATTGCAAAGTGACGCCGGTTGTCTGCACGAAACCATCTTTTTTTCTGGTATTCATTTTTCTTTTTAGCACAGTGTAGCATCAGAAAATTACTATTTTTCTTCACTTTCAAAATAACCATAATACTTGACCTTTCGACTTTTAACTTTAATTCAAGTCTGAAATGACGTTTCAGTTTGCTTCTTTTTGTGTAATGTTACTAAAGATTCCATTTCAATTTGATTATATAAAAAAGAGATTTTGATTTCATAAAATATTTTTTTAAAGGGAGACATTATCCAGTATACCACGATACCCCCTAACAAGAAATAAAAAAAGAAATGTATTACCCACGTGACAACACCATAAAAACAAAACCAGTTTGCAACAAAAATAAAGGAAGTATTTATTTTTCAAAATAAGTTCATGATTCAGTGAGACGACAGGAAAGAATTTTGATTTTATAAAAATAATTAAAAAGAACAATAGATTGTAGAGGAAGCAGTGACATTGATAGACGATGGCTTAGTTTTCCAGTATAACAAGACACCCGTTAACAAGAAAATACAAAGAAAGACACGGATGACGTACGTGACAACAATAAAAGCAAAACAAGTCTGTAACAAAAAAAATAAAGGTAGTATATATTTTTAAATGATAAATATACGCCTTTTAGGGAAGAGTTCATGATTAAGTGAGTCTACAAGAAAGGATGGATCGTTACCATAGGATGATGATGATGATGATGTTAATTATCCTGGCCGAAGTGTCCTTTGGTCTTTTCACTGTAACTGTTGCCTTTTTAATGTAGCTGCTGTTGTCTCTATAGAATCAAACTAACACTTACCGGCATAAAGACCTCAACTGGCATCCATCTCACGGACATAGATGGGAACACACCATTGTTTTTGAACGTTGTCTTGGCAAAATGCTCTAAGAGCCAATCCTTAAGTCTACTAATGTTTTCTTCCGTCGGGATGAAGGGAATGTTTTTGGGGCGACTTGGCAATTGATTCACGTACTCAATGTGTTGTATTGCAATATTTGCCTGGGTTGAAAATGTTGCCGCAGGGTTTGGGAAATCTTTAGGCAGCATTCCTACATCAATGCATGCTGCCTTGCTGAAATAAAGTTGCTGGATCCCATCACATATGTAAAGGGGTTGCTTGGTTGTTCTTCCACAAACTTCGAATTTCACAGGTAACCATCCCTGACACACAAGTGTGACATCTCCCACAGTCCGAACGATTTTTCTTGATGGTACTAAGTTATTCATTGTGAGCCCCATGTTAAACAGATGCTTTGATCCCCCTAGACATATAGTGGCCCCACTATCAGGGAAAATCTTCAGCTTTGTTCGGTAGTCACCAGGGATGTTCTTCGCTTGTCTGGGATCTGGATTTGGTGAGAATGGGATAACATACGCATATATTTCTGCTATTTGATTTTCACTTGCGGTCGTGTATGTATCCCTTGTCTGGTTAAATGTGATGTGAGCGATAAGAGAATCCATGGGAGCCTCGTCAATTCCAATACAGGGTTTCTTTGCTCGGCACACTCTTGTAAGGTGGTTAAGTTTCCCACAAGTGCTGCATGTTTGACCTCATGCTGGACATTTTAACTGGCGGGAGCCTGTTTCTGGGATACCATGATAATGGCTACCACAACCCATGCAAGCTTGAAAGTTATCACGTTTGGCGGAGTTGCTGATACTAACATGACCTTTATTAGCTTGAGCACTGGTTTTCTGCTTGCGGTACGTTGACATCCGTGCAATAGCCATGTCAGACGTGTCAGTTAATGAAGTTTGGTCTTTCAATGCCGATTCGAACGCCTGTGACATGGAAGCAAAAGTAAGGCGATGAACGATGGGATTCGACCTTTGAGTGACCAATGCCTCTATCATTCCTAGTAGCTTGTCTGGATCAGTGGTGAAGAATTTAGTGTGAGTGTTTACTATAGCATTCTGGACGGACTCATCAGCAAAACTGTATAGCTGTATGTTGGCCTGAGATGTTGGCATACCCGTCATCTTGGTGAATACTTCCCAATCAAGCTGAGCTAGCAGAGATCCCTGCTTTGAGGAGGTACTGCTCCCAATCTTCAGAATCCATATATCCTGTTCGTAGCGCCATATAGAGTCGATGCTTAGGGCTCAACTGTATGACCAGTTGAGCAGCAAGATAAGTCAGACTGCCAAGCACATCAAAATGCCGGTTTATGATAAGGCTAGAATGTTCCATTATGCTCAGAAGGGAAAGTCCATTCTCTGTGTTCTGATTGGCTGAGATTCATAAGTGGCCATTTTAGTGTATAAATGTTAATTCTTTCGAATAAGCATTCTACTATGAGATGGATGCCAGTTGAGGCCTTTATGCCGGTAAGTGCTAGTTTGATTCAATACCGAGTTCGACAAGACGCATCTGCCAAAACGTTGTGAGAATAACATCTAAGATTAGAACAGCAGATTTTTTTCCTGTTGCTGCTGTTAAAAGTGTATGTTTTCCCTAACCCTAACCTGTATGTTTTCGATGACCCTAACCTGTATGTTTTCGATAACCCTAAACTGTTTGTTTTCCCTAACCCTAAACTGTTTGTTTTCGATAACCCTAACCCTAACCTGTATGTTTTCGATAACCCTAACCCTAACCTGTATGTTTTCGATAACCCTAACCTGTATGTTTTCGGTAAATTTTAAAGAGATAAAAACTAAAACGAAAGATGATTCCACATCGCTGCTGATATCAGAAGTTTGGCCTCTGGATGCGGTGGTTCCGATGTTGGTGGCGCCGGCTTTGATCTAAATTGTCATAGTTTTGCTTTTCATTCATGATCGCTTTATGTAAAACTTGTGCTCTGACAATTCAAATCCATATTCAAGCTAAGCAATAATCATAGAAGCAGCTGCCAAAATCTTGTAGTTTTACTGAAAATATCGGAACAGTCCCCCCAAAAAGAGAAAGGTTAATTAAAAACTGATAATATCAAACTGCTGTTTCATTATCTTATGTATGAAGTAGAGTCAGTTTATTCGCCGTTTCTTTGGCATTACTATTTATTTTTATATAAGGTAGACACTTAATATCTAAATGCATAAATGTGAAAGTTTGTTTTTCATTTATCACTCCTATATTAACACTAAAACGAGTTACTGTTATTTAAATAAATAATACAGCATAATATTTTTAAATGCTGTATATATATATAGTACATATGAACGATTCAAAGACAGTTTTTTGATTGCCTAATTTGCATAACAATTTTTTAAATAGTTCATAATAAAATAAATTTTGCTGTTATTAATGTGTAATTTTATTGCCCTTTTTACTATCTATATGCAATAGTTTGTCGATATTAACAGTAATAAATTAAAGTGATTTAATATATTAAAAATGGATAATTTATTAAAACCCGTTCTTAAAAGATCGCTTGCTAGAATTTTTACTGACAGGCATAAAGGAGAAAAAAGGTGGCTTGTTCGCTTTCTGCCCTCTTTTCCTGTCCTCCATTAACGATGCCATATTTTTAAAAAGTTTTTTTAATTCAATGATTGTTTAATCCGTCCCAGTCTTCAAGAATTCTGATCCTCAGAACTATCGCCCAATCCGTCTACTCCCAAACTTTGCTAGAATCTTTGAATCCTTAATTGATTTAGCGATAGTCCGGCACTTAGTTAATGCTAAACTTCTTTCTGACCGCCAGTATGGATTTAGACAAGCACGATCTACTGTAGACATCTTAACGGTCATCTCTGAACGCATATATCATACACTCGACAAGGCAGGTGAAGCTAGAGCAGTAGCACTTGATATATCCAATGCTTTTGACAAGGTATGGCATAAAGGGCTTCTCCTAAAAATGCGCTTATATGGTATTACTGGGCAAATATTTAATATAATTAGATTCTTCCTAACCAAAAGAAAGATCTAGGTTGTCCTTGATGGCCGTTCATCTAAGCAACATGACACAAATGCTGGTGTACGCCAGGGATCTATCCTTGGACTTTCATTGTTTCTGATTTTCATAAACGATCTCCCTGATGACATTGAGTCTGAGATAGATATATTTTCTGACGACACCACGCTTTACTCTCGTCATGGGGGCAAAACGGACGTGATCATATCTGAGGCAATGGCTGAATCTTTAAAGAATGACAGCGATAGCGAGATGGCAAAGCCAGCTAGTTAGATATAAAGTAGATTTTGATTGTAATACCTTGTAAATATGAGATAGATACTTAATTCTGTTTTGTAAATCAATTCTGGCAAATATTGGTCCGTGTTCTTAGTAAGAAAAATTGTATTTCCAATCAATTTTTTCGATTATATAGTTTATCCTGATCGATACTTTCATTTTTGTTGGTAATATTCAGAGAAGATGGGAGTAGTTTTCACTTATGTAGAATTGTGTACTAATACCATTACTCATAAAGACCAGGAACACATTTAGTAAGAAATATTTTTTGCCGATTCACCGGTAAATTCGTATTTCAAGCGTTTGATTAGCTATTCGACATACATTTGACTATTTGCTGCATTTCTTTTTAAACAATATATACAAATATTTAATACAATATATCAAAATTCCTCGATAACCGTTTCTAGGTTGTGTACGTTTTCAGCGTCCCAAATCGTTTTTTCATTCTTTTAAAAATAGAATTTGGGACGTTAAAAACGTGCACAACCCCGAAAGATTATACGATTATTCGAGTTGTGAAATTAAAATGTAGTAACAAAGTAAAACAAAGATTTTATTCAATAAATAATAATAATTCTTTTTAAGAGAACTTAGTATTTTGTTTTGATGACTTTAATATTAGAAACAAATACAGGGATGTACAAGAGATTCACATTAAAAACTTGGTAAAGATTTATATAATAAAAAATATACGTTCGCTTAAAAAGAATCAATATTAGATTAAATGTTTGTGCATATTTTTAATTGTTTAGGACTTCTTAAATTGTAATGTAATTTTAAAACTACAAATCGAATAATCGTATAGAATGGCATCTTTTGAAATGAGAATTTGGGACGTTGACAACGTACACAAGATATTTTTTAAAGAATTCTTCCAAAGCTTTAAAGAAATGAAAATACTTTTCTTATTATAACAAATATATATATTTTTTTACATTTTATTTTCTATAAAAAATGAAATAAAATTGCAAGCGAAATAAGTGGTTTTACTAGTAGCACTAATAGTTGTATTGCGATGGATGTCAATGTTTCGTCAGCAATTCTTCCCCCTTTGTCAGAAACAGCGCTCCTGAAATTAGAGGACTAAAGGACAAAATAAGAGAACTGAGAGTTGTATTGCGATGGATGTCAATGTTTCGTCTGTTTATGTTTTTATATATTCTTATTTTCGGGGGATGTACGTAAGGTTTTTTTTTTTTAATAAATATCAAGAAAAAAACTTTTTTATGGAAATCGCTCTAGACAAAGTATGAAGCTACTTGATGTAAGGAGCTAACATACTACTACTTCAAGATAAAAAAACTAGCCAACGATTAGAGTTATATAAATAGATTCTAACCCAGAACACGGCAATTCTTCCCTCTTTGTCAGTAACATCGCTCATGGAATTTGAGGACTAAAGGACAAAATAAGAGAACTGTGAGTTACGAGGCTGCTAAAAGCAAACCCAAGGTCCAATTTCTACTCTTTATGTTAAAAGCAAACCCAAGGTCCAATTTCTACTCTTTATGTTGAAAGCAAACCCAAGGTCCAATTTCTACTCTTTATGTTAAAAGCAAACCCAAGGTCCAATTTCTACTCTTTATGTTAATAAAAGCAAAATGAAAAAAAACAGTAAAACATTTAAATTTATTAAAAGTATGACCTTATTTGGAACAGATTGTTTAAGAATGCATAACTTCACCTTTTTTTGCGGATGTTTATCCCTAAAAAAAAGTTCAATTCTCACACATGAGAAAGAAAGAATAATCCTCGAAGATAAGTGCTGAAAATTGAATTGGGAGCGACAGCTTTTAAAGAAAAAGAAAAACAACAGTGTTTATTCATTTAACAATTTTACTTGGGCGAGTAATAAAGTATTCCAGGCAAAATAAAAGCCTTCTTCATAACTCAGAGTCCAGCTTAAGAGTTGCCTACCCCACCACGTGTAAACTAAACCCACTCGATGATCAATCAAAAGGCCAAGACGACGATGTGAGATGTAATATGCAACAGGCATGCTATGTTCAATATTAATCAGGGCTGTAAAGTCACTTTCTCTCATACCCTTAGAACAAGTATCAATAAAAATAATGTGGTAGTGTTATATTTCATCATTGAGAACGCAGGTTCTTGCTTGTCTGTTGATACAAAAACCACTCGGACGCCGATGTTGATTTATAAAAATAGTTTATTTAAAAAGAGAACAGTTACAGAAAACATCAGAGTACGCATGAATGAGAGAAAAGGCAGACATATAGATAGACAGATAGTTAGTCTTGATACACCCATCTACACTGTGCATGCTGCTCATCATTGGGGACAGCTACCTAGACACATCTTTCCTGCTTGAAATCTCGCTAGCCAAAGATATAAAAAAAATCTCGTTTTCACGACTATTGTCTGGGGGTCATCTCTGATCCTTAATAGTGTCACTCAAAATTTTCCCTTCAAACACGATCCCAGTTATGTAACAACCATAGGTTAATCTAGATTGTCAAGTCTTGATAATGAAGCTAGTTGAGAATGACAACTTAGAAATAACACCAGTTCTTCTTTGCTTACACTCACTTCCGGTTGTCTTAGAGTTCTGAGTCAGTTGAAATGCGGTTGCAGATTGAGTAAATGTTGCTTCACAAATTCAAGTTAACATAGGGGATCAATTGCCTTCCAATACAGAGGCCAACACATCTGCTTTATTTAATGGTTATTTTTTCTGCAGTTAAGAATACATTTAAGAAACACACTTGAATGAACTTTGTTTTATTTGCAAAATATATTTCGTTGTTTAAATTTCCTTTCTTTTCTTTTTGCAGGTAAGTGTCATTTGAAATTGACAAGAACCGTTCCCATTGATAATAAGGTCAGATTTTTTATTTCTTTTACTGTTAAAATACTATATATATATATATATATATATATATATATATATATATATATATATATTAATGGTTCATCACTTACCAAGGCCAAAAGCCACTCGAGAATAAGAGTTATTGATATTTTCAATTGGATGATAGAACTGTACTATAAAAGGATTAAAAGCTATGATTAATTCACAGGACGACATAAGAGATATTTGTTGACATTGGACTTGAACATGCCCATGTTGTAGTTTGTAAAGAAACATTCCAGCAGTCACGTGTTACACAGGTGGGAAGTTTTTGGAAATACACTTTGTTCATGGAAGTTTCGTTTGATTTTAGGTAGGAAGAAAGAAGAGTTCTTGGCTGTGTTGGTAATAAGATGAGTTCTGGCTGAGAAATAATACCGTGTAAAAGATAACATCAATCAATGCAAAACTACCAAATACTTACATAAGCTGACTTGCTATTTCTTATACATTAAGTTTCTATTATTTTGGATGGAGGGGGCCCATTTACTATATAAATACAACATAAACTGATCCCTGACATTTTAAGGGGACCAGTCTATTTAAGTATACTTATCTGCCTTTCATTGCAACCAAGTTTATAGTGGTGAATCTAGCTCCTCTAAAAAGGGAGCACTCTGGATGGGGGAAGAATTTGCCATGATCGAACCCATCGGATTTTCCAGGTGGAGGAGCCTCAGGCGATCGGCGATAAAGCAATTAATACTGAAGAAAAAAGTGTTGTGCGTGAGAAGATCGCTTCATAGGATCGAACCAGAACTCCAGTGACATAAGCGTGAAGGCTTCCCCTTCCATTTAAAATAAATGTATGTTAACGTGTGTGATGTTCATTTAATTTCAGGTAGACGTAAATGTAGCAAATTTGTTGAAACATTTCTTGCAACTTTTTTCATATACCTTGTTTTTTTAACATATCTTTTTGAGAAAATACGTATGCACGACCGCCTAGATGACTCTCAAACTGAATGAAACAAATGTATTTCCTATAACATGCTATGTATTTACTTGCCTCCCCACGAGGACAGTTAGACACAAAGTTGGTTTTTAATGTATGAAGAATCCAGCTCCCAAAAAAGGGCTTGATGATTTGGGACAAAAAGACGAAGTGAAGCACAAGAACAAACATCACACCTTGATCCTAGCAAAAACATGTTTTTTTTTTAATTTCAAAATGTTTGCTGCTTGATAAAATCAAACTTTAAATAATTATCATCATCGATTTAACGTTCGTTTTACATGTTGGCATGTGTTGGACGGCTTTTAGAAATTGACTTCCAAACGAACCTATATCTGTCCAGGTCTTCATTTATCACTTATGCTCTCAGGTCCATCCTTATCACTTCCTTTCATGTTTTTCCTAGCCTTCCACTGTGAACTGAACCTTCTACCTCAACTGTTCTACATCTACTAACCCGAGAACTACTATTCATTCTTTCAACGTAACCATATCATCAAATTCTCCTGTTCTACACACATCTCCCTATACTGTCCAGATTTAATCTTCCTCTGAGATCATCAGATCTGAGTCTGTCTTTAGTATTCACATTACACATGGCACAATGGCTTAGTGGTTAAGGACGCGGACTGAGGACCTGGGTGTACCAGGTTCGAATCCAGTTCGTTTCACAGAAACACTTTCATCAAAATCCACACCACATCGTATCATTTCTCTCTATACAACGGATGTTACCACTGTCAAACAAAAGGAGTCTATCAGGCACCTGTACGCAGAGTGATGATGTATGGAAATGAATCCTGGCCAGTCGGGCTGAGGACGCGTGTTGCATGGATAAACATCATCAATATCAGTTTCTTTTGGGGTTTATAACTCCGATCTGCATATTATTTAAAGATGCATCAGAGTGCAACTGCGAGCAAGGTAAATTCCTAAGCTGCACCAGTAGATGCATTCTAATGATTATCATCCATAACGTCTGTATTTGCATTATTGATTTTTACCCCGCCTAATAAACCGGTATTGTCCGGGCCTTTGGGTCTGGATTTACGCCGGTCTATTGGGGGTTGCCGGTCCTGTGCAGTTCTAGGAGGTGCACCCTTCCAGGCTTTGTCTCCCCTCTTTGGGGAGGAGTAAGTTTATTGCTTACTGTCTGAGGCGCCTCTTCCGGGGAATGCCGACGGTGCTGCCCAGGCAATTTTTAAATAGCCAGAGTGCTCACCTCTCGAGCGCTGGCTTATCTAATCCCACTTTCCCGACCTTGCGTCACATCTTACCTTGTGGGAGGTAGATAAATAAATTGGATTATTCGGATTACTGTTTTCATCTTGAATGTTATTCTCACGTTTTGGGCTGATGTAACCTCCAACCTTCTTCAGATGCACTTTGTCGAACTCTGAAATCTGTACAAGATTTATTTAATCCATGGTATAGATTGTTCTCGTTCCGTCAGCCATAAGTAATTTTTGATTATATATTCTTAGTGTCGCCTGCACTAAGGATGAAACCTTCAACCTCCAGAACAAAGTTAATTACAACTTAACACTTTTATCCGTTGCACCATGGATCCATATAAAATGAGAACAATCTACTCTTGTGGATTAAATAAAGTTTTCAGCTCGAAATTCTGTACAGATTCCCGAATTTAACATAAATATTCTCGAGTTCAACAAGACACACCTGAAGAAGGTCGAAGATTACATCGGTCGAAATGTTGTGTAATTAACATCCAAGATGAGAATAGTAGTCCGAATAATCCAAATACCAATCCTCATCAAAAGATTCCAAAACATAAATCTGTGTTTGTCTTTTTTTTTGCTGACATGGTGAAAAACAATTCAATTAAAAATGAAAGGTGAAAAGTTAAATCATCCATCTGACCGATTGCAATACGGGTTTGTATTTAATCAATGGGATTGCCATTTAATTCCGCTAATGGGTCTCTAAGAATTTATGAAGACAGTGTTTCATCAGCCAGAATAAACGGATAGTTTGGAAAATAATGAACTGGGTGGAAAAAGAAAAGATTGATCATTGGCAGAAGAGCAGATGGAAGCAAGAGGGAGAGAAAGGTAACTGGGGACAAAGAAAAAAGATGGCTGAAGAAAGAGGAGACAGAATGATAAAATGTGCAAGGAGGAGAAAATGAGGAGGAGTGAACAGAAGTGTATGAAGAGAAAAGAACAAGGAATCAGAAAGAAGATTATATAAGAGAGGTTTGGTTTGTTTGTTTTTTGTTTTTTTTTATCATAGTTCACCCCAAACAAGGCAGGCTGCCACTGTAGACGTAAGGGGCTACTGAGAAAAAAGGGTTACGGTTTGGGGGGGGGGGGTAAACCTAAATTAGGAGCTGCGCAGCGAGATATCTGTTTATATTAGTTTTAAATTTCTGCATGTCAGTAACGTCAGGAAAGCAGGGAGCAGGAAGGGAGTTCCAGAGTCCAGCAGCACAAGGAAAGAAGCTTTTGAAGTAGAAAGCTCTTCGCCATCTGAAGATCTCCACAGTGTATGGATGGGATTTAGCAAATTGTCGGGTTGATCGAGTGAATTTACGTCGTGGGGGTACCAGAGCAACAAGCTCATCAGAGCACACTCCATTGGAGTACTTGTAAAACAGGCACAAGGAAGCAACATTGTGGCGATGGGACAGGGGCTGAAGCTTGGTGGATAGTCGGGACCTATCAAGTTGACGACTCTTTTTTGGACCTTGTCTAAGAGGGAGAGACTAGCGGATGATGCACCAGCCCAGATGTGGCAACAATACTCCATGCATGGGCGGATGGTGGCTTTGTAGATATATAGGATAATGTCAGGTGTGAGAAATTTACTGGCACGGTAGAGGGAGCCCACCTTCTTTGCAGCAGTCCTGGCAATGTCTTCAATGTATTTATTCCAATTCATGTTATCTGTGGTTTGTTTGTCCTTATTTACTTGCTTCCCCACGAAGACAGAATTGGACATAAGGTCAGTTTTTAATGTTGAGAAAATCTAGCTCCCCAAAAAAGGGCATGCTGTTTCCTCAGTCTAGAAAGATTACTCCTCGACTGACCAAGGACAGAAATATCAAATCAGCCATTTTGGGGGTTATGTAATGCTGAATCACAATAATACCTGTTTCAACGATTAATTACTATTTTACCTTTTTACACATATATGTGGAAGACTTGGTGTTTTTTTAATACATGCGATGGCTCTGAAATACCCGACTAGTACATGGGCGCAGGATATCCCCTCTCGGTGTGATGGGCACATAGACCTTGTCAGGTCATCCATCTAAGAGAAGGAAAACTCTATAATAACCGTGCTACTAACCACTTACGTCTTGGCAGCAAAACGTGGAGGAAGGAGGCCTCCTTGTCCTGATCGACAACCTTCCTAGAGCCGGAGTCTCAAACAAAATATTCGGTTTGCAAACCTAAAATTGCTTAAGGAGTAGATGTACTCTGCCTATCCTCCGACCTTTGCACTCCTTCTTTGTCTATTAGCCAGGCCCAGAGGTACTAGTGCTGGGACGCCTCAAAAACACCCAGTGCTTAGCCTTGTTTCCTGACTAGGACAATGAACGCCGTCTCTTTCTCTCTATCCGGGCAACTTGCGGAAAGTTTTGTCACAAATCTCACATGACTAGCTTGGGTCGCAATTGTTTTGACAGATTTAGGGTACAGGTTAGACAGCTTGTCTGGCTGCTGTTTCCAACTATTAGTACAGTAGCCCTAACTCTTAGGTAACGCTAAAAACGACTGCTCCATCAACAGTTGTATAATATCGTGGGGAACTGTACATACCATGTCGCGCATAGAAAGGGAACCTGCAGTTATCCGCGGTCGGTTTTCCTGAGGCCACAACTCCTATGGACCGAGCCATGACTAATGGACCGAATACGTGAGCTTATTGGCACCAAACAAGCACCAAATTTTGCCCTCCTCACTCTATCTTAAGACAAAAATGCCCAATTTAGCATGATCCCCTAAAATTTCACCCTAATTCTCAGTAGCCCTTTACGTCTACAGTGGCAATTTGCCTTGTTTGGGGTGAACTCAGTTAAAAAAAAAGACATAGCCATAACTTAACAGAAATAGTGAGTTCATGCCGTTCCCAACATTATTAGTGTGTAACGGAGAGAGAGTGAAATGGGAGACTACTGGAGAAAGAGAAAACAACTTTGAAAAGAAGAAGGAGAGGTGGCAGAAAGAAAAGGAATAAAAAAAAGGGGAAGAGATAGGAAGATGATGATGGAGTAAGAATATGAGTATGGACGAAAGAAATGCAACAGGGTAAACTTCAAAAATACTTCAAATCAACGCAAAAGGTGAAGACTGTGAGAATACATCACACATGTTTGGGCTTAGAAATCCATTAATTTTTTTCTTATTAAGGTGTTTTGAGAGAGTGCAAAACTGATTTTAATGAAATATAAACCATAGTTACATGAGACAAAATTATACTGATTCTCAGAATTGTAGCAAATGTCGATCTTTTTAATCGGGAGGGCAATAGTAATGATAATGATAATAATAAGAATAAACACTTATGGGTTAAAAACAATTAGGAAAAAATTCCACTGAATTTTGCATCAAGCAACCTTGACAAAAGGGTCTCACAGGAGGGGCAACATTCTCAGAATACTATTTCTGCTACCATCAGATAATGAATGCCAGAGATTGGCAGATTTGTCGAAAGTAACAATCTAGTAATGATTGACGATTGTGGGGTCAAGTGTGACCTCAATGAATATGCGGAAGTTAAAGATCTGACGTCATTGTGACCTCTTGTTTTCATAAGCCTTCAGAGCGAATGGACACAGTAATTCATAGCTCGTCCAACTCCCAATGGGGTGGGGCGGAGTGAATGATGCAATGGTCTAGCATAATGGCAGAAAATACCTGTCTCTTTATGTTTATGTCTCTCAGTCTCAGCTAGTGTATAACTATATATATATATATATATATATATATATATATATATATAGGCAACATTTACAGATATCATATATATATATATATATGTATATATATATATCTGATATCTGTAAATGTTGCCTGATTATATTTAACATGTAAATAAAAGCTTCTATCCAAATGTAAACCATGTCCTGTAATTTGAACAAAGACGACACACGTGGGTTCCAGCTACAAGGGTGTATAATGAATTTATACACGTCTTAAAGACACAACTATTCAACACTACTACTGCTTCTACTACTATTACTACTAGTAATAATAGTAATAATAATAAAAACTTTTGAGTTCAAAAGTATTGGACAAAATTTCACCAACTAAAATCCTTACAGCCCTCTGCATGGACTAGACTAAAAACCTCTTTTTAGGCAGTTTTATTAATTACAACACACCCTCAAAATATTACTTTGCTACATTCATAGAATTGCTACAATGTATAAGGTATATAAACCTGTGAACATTTCCTTTCAAAATTCAAGGCAAAGTCTGAAACGGTTTCACGTAAGGAGTGTGCCATGATCAGATGAATGTGTAGCTGAAAACTGGAAGAAAAGATTCAGCATCAAATTATAGGCGATAAAAAGTCGAGCACAAAATGTGCATGTCATTCTAGTCTAAGGGTAAAGCGCTACACTACGAATATTTACATCGAGGGTTCGATCCCTGCCCGAGTAAGTCATGCTGATGACGGCTCATAGCCAAAAACGCTTGCCCATGTTTACCTTTTGTGCACGCAAAAAGTTAATTTATAAATTAATTAATTAAATCTGTATACAAAAATTAATTTATAGATTATTTAATAAAAAAAATCTATGTATACAAAAATTGATGACTCGTCCGATTAAGGGCAAATTAAAAATGCGGTCCTCAGAATGTTCAGCTCAGCATAGCGATAAATAATTAAAATGCATCAGTAAACTATCGCCCCCCCCCCAAATAACAATAACAAAAAATCAGCATATATATATATATATATATATATATACGGGCCAAAATTTTAGTATATATTATATAAAAAAAAAGGTAAAGGTCACATAGCCTGGACGCGCACGAGTGTTGTTGCCGACATCGCACACTGCCCATGGTGATTTGTTAAGAATCACCGTGTCTAGGGCAGAGCATATGGAAGGCGGAGCCCATCCCTCTCCTTCCGCTGCCTTGAACCTTCCCTGAGTTTTAGACAGAGGGATTTTTCAGACCCGAAAATTCGCATGCCGTGAGTGGGATCGAACCCGGGTCGTCCAGCCCAAAGACAAGTGCTATAACCACTCGTCCACAGGCCCTCCCATATTATATATTAAATAGTGTTTAAGGTCAATACATAGTTAAAGCAAAATAAACTGTTTTCGGCTATTAAAAGAATTTACAACGCTATTGATAATGCTTACCCATTCATTTAATTATTTTTATTATCACTTATGTTTGAATTCATGTTTTGAAACATGAGGTAAATTATAAATCTATGACGTCACGTCAAAGCTATAATTTTTTTGTTACGATAATGTTTGAAGATCTATTTATAAGTAAATCTAAATAGCTCAGTTCATAGAACATCAGACTGAATATCTCAACGTTTCAGTTTAGATTTCCGGTCATGGCATCCGCTTTATTTGTTGGGAATTTATTATTTAGTATTAATGCAATATTTTCCATTTCTAAAAGAAGTTAAAGTAATAAAAAGAACCTTTTAAATGTGCCTGACGGACAGACACACACACACACACACACACACAGAAAAAGCCCTTTATATTATGAGTGGATGTAAAAAGTACTGTATAATTTCCATGAGGTTCAACTAGTTACTCTTACGATTACAATTATTGACAATATATTATTTAATGACTTAAGTAGCAATACTGTACACAAGAACATCTTATTATTCAATATGAATCTAATCACTTTTGTGGCTTCTGAAATGCATTTAATTTCCTATTCCTTTAGATTGACATTTAATAATGAAATCCAAAGAAAAAGAAGCCAAGTCTTCACTTAAGGCAACACGAATTCTGCTCATTTTTATTGTTTACCAAACGAAACCACAATCAGTTTTGACTCGCGTGAAAATGTATAGAAACATTAAGAACACTAATTCTTATGACAGAACAGGAAAAGAAGGGAAGTAAAATGATATTGAGAACTTCATTCTTTTTCTTTTCTCTTTCTTTAAGTCATTAAATATTCCGTTTCTGTCTTTCATCCCTTCCTCGTTTTTTTTTTTTGCTTTGTTCCAATCTTTTATCCAGCCTTTACTTGTTTCGTTTATTCGTTGTTTCACTTTTTCATTGTTTCGTTTTCTTTCTTTTGCCTTTTGCTTTTTTCTTTCACGTTTTCATTGTTTTTTTTCTCTTTATTTCGCCTTTTCATTGTTTCTTTTTCTCTTTATTTCGCCTTTTCATTGTTTCTTTTTCTGTCTTTTGCCTTTTTCATTGTTTCGTTTTCTCTTTCTTTCGCTTTTCCATTGTTTCGTTTTCTATTTCTTTCGCTTTTCCATTGTTTCGTTTTCTCTTTCTGTCACCTTTTCATTGTTTCTTTTTCTCTTTATTTCGCCTTTTCATTGTTTCTTTTTCTGTCTTTCGCCTTTTTCATTGTTTCGTTTTATCTTTCTGTCACCTTTTCATTGTTTTTTTTCTCTTTCTTTCACTTTTTAACTTTTTAATTTTTCTGTCTTCCATCTTTTTTCTTTCTTTTAAATGATTTTAAAACCAAGCGTTTCTGTGCTAAAAAAATATGCTCATGTAAGCAGTGGTGTGCAGAGATCTGGGTTTTCCCTGGCAATGCTCGGAGCCAACTTATTGATTGTATGCCCTCAAACTGAGAAATATTATGAGAAAGAGAGATAGCTTGAATATGATTTGATGCTCCACCTCCCAATTGGGATGATCGCTCTGCACCCCACCCTCCACGCCACTGCATGTAAGTTAACAAATTGAGACAATACATTTTATTCGTTTTCTTTGTTCAACTATTTAACAGTATTAACTGCAACTAATTATTCCACTTAAAATCCTTTCTATGTCCCATAATTTGCTAACCAATCAAATCCACTTATTATATATGGGACCATAGCGTAACCCAAATCTCTAAAAGCATATTACTATATGTTTATGTTGGCCAGTGTTTTAAACTGTTGTGTCACATCTCACTACATGATGTGGTGTTGCTTTATCTTGAAAAATGACCTGAATGTGAATGGAAAATAGCGATTCTTTATGGGAATGCGGGTGACTTAATGGATACAGACATGGACTCTGGAATCGGCAAGCCAAGTTCAAGTCCATTTATATGTATTACGTTTATCTATGTACTAATATAAGAATAATCAATGCAAACAAAGTATCGTATGTTTGAATGTTTTTTTTTCTATATTCAATGCAATTTTCCAGTGTTATATGTATTCATAAACCAAGAAATAAGTGATATATTATTTAATTATTTATGTTATCTATATTAATTAAATTACTAATTCTATTCATGATTAATGTAGTCGACTGCTTTCATGTTATGATTCTAACGTTTGCAATCCGAAGCTTTTCTGCAAATTAAATCATTTGGCACAAATAAATATTATATTAGTGAAAATTTGCAGTTTTTTTGTCTATTTGGTGCACAGTTTAAACTCCATTGAGGGCCAAATCATAGTTTTGGGGATAAAAAGCAGAATGGCGGAGTCAAAGTTGGAGGTTTTGAAAGGAGTTGGAGTTGTAAGGATGCTAGAAGTCGAAGAATCAACAGACAGTCTGCCTATTAGAAGACTTTAAAATAAAGAGTCATATATACATATATTTTTTTACTATTGGGTCATCACTTATCAAGGATATAAGCCACTGGAGGATAAGGGATAATGAGATGAAATGATTATCGATCGCTCTATGGGAGTACTAAAATTAATGAATGGAATAAACTAAGTTTGATAACTTATGGGACGGTTTATAACAAATATTTATTGACATCGGATTTGAAGATGACTATGTTGTACTCTGCAGAGAAACAGTCCTGCAGAAATGTTATTTGAGAATTTTAGGAGTCGGTCAATCGTAATTTTTGAAATCCTAGGAATTTGAGTTAGAGCTTATACCTTACGACTCTGCAACCCTGGTGAAAAGTAATTGAATCGGATAAGCACATTTTGGTAGATTCTGCTGACAAAGTAATCCAGGGAATTTCAATACACTTTCTTTACAAAACCTACCAACATTCATGATTAAAAGTTCTGCTGATTTAATTACTGCGTAATTTTATATTACTATTTGTAAACAAGAGCATTTTATTTATTTTATTTAGGGAGCATTTTCTACTTCTGCAGGCAGTATATTAAGGTTAGGATAATATTGCTGTTTGAAACACAGAAGAGGGAATGATTCCGTATTGTTAGCAGCGAGCAAAACAGAGTTTTCATGGAGTAAACAGTATTTGTTTCATGTAAAACTATTAGTATATTAAATATGAGTTAATCAACCGAAGTCGTTATTACTAGATATTTTAATAACACAAAATACATGCTAAAATATAACTTAGTTCCGAGATTTAGTTATGTTTTTAAAATTCTGTTTTAATTGTTCTAATAAGCCGTAATTAATAATTAACTGAACAAGTCACCCATCTCCTCTTAGCTATCCTATGTATTTCTCTAGACCCCTCTTTCTTTCTATCTATCTCCCCTGTCTAAAAGCTTATCTTTCCTATCTCTTAAATTTGAGTAGCAGTTAGAAATTTTTTTTAATTTGAAAGATTAAAGAATGAGCATGAAAGTGAATATTTATATATTTCTCGAAATCTATCGCATGGAAAATATAAAAAATGCTTGCATTGGATTCCTTGGAGAAAACGACTGATTTGAATAATATTAGTTTTGCATTCTTGAGTTTAACCACGATCTTCATCAAAGGCCACGGAATAACTGTGTTTCTATAGTGAACAAAGTTACTGTCTTGGTAATATTTTTCTAATTATATATTATATGTGCGTGTACAACAATCCTAGCTGGTCCAACACATGACAGCATGTAAAACGAACGTAAAACGGGTGATGATGATGGTGATGATGATGATGATATAATGTTTCCCTTTACTGACCCAAATCTCATTTGCAATAAGATTGCTGAACGTGTAATAAGATAAGAATCTTAGATTTTTCTTTTTTCCTTTCTTTTCTCCTTTTTATCTCTTTTTCGTTTCTTTTTCTTTTTTTTTTAAATTCCATTCATTAATTAGATTTAATTACGGTTTTTTTAATGTCATTATTATTGATGTGTTCTTGAAATATTTTTTTAAAGAATTAAATTTTAAAAAACCGTCCCAGGACAGGTAAAATTAATTACCCGAACAGAATAGTTTTGCACCATTTTTATGTTCTCTTACAAAAATCTAAATCAAAATATAATGATACTAAACCTAGAATCTCTATTCCAATTTTGATCAAAATCCATTACATGATTTTGATTCTAGAAAATTTCTACAATTTAAAGCTGATGACGTTTTAAGAAATTTAAATTCAAGGAAACATGTTTAATTGGCGTCTAATTACTATGGATCAAATTTAATGCAAATCTGAAATATTTTGATTTTCAAATGGGAGGTTGTGTCCATACAATACTCTCCTAAAACCCTTTACAATACTCCAGAGAAACTGAAATATTTATTAATTGATGTATAATACCTATTGTTAAAATTTCACAATAATCGGAGGTATCTGAATTTTCACAAAGGGCTTTGATTCACTCTGGCCCCGTTGTATGAAACTAAATTAAATAAAATATAGCACAGATTAAAACACCTTACGATTAGCAGGTATGTTCCTAAATTCATAATGATCGGTTCATTAGTTTAGAAGTGAATCCTGTACATACATATATATATATATATATATATATATATATATAAATATAGGTAACTTTATGTCATGGTCCTGCTTAGAGGCCGGAATGATAACATGGACACGAGGTTTAGGTAAAACAAATATATTGGAGAAAAGTATATACAACAGAGGAAAAAGAAAAGTGGGTCGTCTGCCCTTACTGGCAGTGTAGACTGGGGTTGTGCAACGGTATTTAATTCCCTCCCACCACAGGAATATGTGACACAAGGTCGGGAAGGTGAGGAAGAGTGAAGCCAGCGCCCCTAAAGAAGGAGCACTCTGGCCTAGGAAAAATAGCCTGGGCAGCCCCGTCGGCATTCCCCGGTCAGGGCACCTCAGGCAGCAAGCAATAAACTTACTCCTCCTCAAAGAGGGGAGGCAAGGCCTGGGAGGGTGCGCCTCCTAGGAAAACCCAGGACAGTATACCTCAGCCCGGCAGATAAAAGGCCACCGAAATGGCCCAGTTCCTGCTGGACTGATTGTCGAGAACGGATCCTCGACTGGTATAACCTCATCCCGACGTCCTCAATCAACCGAAGTTAATGAGAGACTGATCAGGCTGGGGTTGTGCAACAAGTGAGAAGCATAATGCTTCCAGTATTTATTGAGAATGGTCGAATCCAAATGTTCGTCATAGGTACGGCACCATAAGACCCCCTCCCAAGCCTGACATCCTCAGGAGTCTAGTATTATTTCCTTTTTTGATTGATGCTATTCTGAGGTTGCTTGGGATAGCTGTATGTCAAAAGTGTTGTTTCTTTTAGCCATAACCTCCTCCTCCTGGGTAGTGCTGTCGGTGTCTTCCGATATGTCTCTCTTATGAGAGAACTGGTTGTCTCTATCAAATTCAAATTTGATATATTCCAGGTTTTTAATTCTAGATGTCTGACTTATAAGCACATCTTTAAATTTTGAAAAAATGTCGCCTTTTCTTCGACATTCCACTTCAAGACAAGTCATCTTATCTTTCATAGTTTTTAGTTCTTCTGAAAACTCTTTGAGTTGTAACTAGCTCTTTAACTATGAATTAACTCTCTGGAACCGCCCACTGGTTATTCAAATAATTTGGCTTAATTTCTTTCAGTTTCGTGTTCGCTTTTTTCAGCGTGCTTCCTTGTGTGATTTAATTTCTGTCATGTCTGCTGGCAATTTATTTTGAGTACATTTCATACGATCAATGGTTGAAACAAATTTTTTTTTTGTTTTTTGTGATGTGGTCGTCAGATTTATTTTCTTCTGTCAAAGATTCTTGGTTGTTAATCCTCATAATTTTAATAGTTGAATGAGGTCTACGTCAAATAAATTACATGTGTTTTTTTAATATGTAAATTTTTACTTTCTTCGTCGTTCTGTTAAAAGTCATGTCGGTAATTATTTCACCCTCGAAATTTATTTTTTCACCAGTCACTGTTCTGGCAATTTTATTGGTTTTTAATATGGTCTGTTTTACAAACCGTCTGCATGTTAATAATTGACACGTCTGAACCCGAATCTAATTGTAGTTTTACTTTTTTATTTAAGATTTTAATCTGAACGTATCTCCTTATAATATTGTCGACATGTTTGATAGTTTTACCCGCGTTTTATTTCTTTTCATCGATTTACAAGGCGAACTGTTGTGTCCGATTTTTTACATATCAGGCAGGTTTTAAAACAAAATGGACATTCTGTTTCCCAATGCAGGCTTCCGCACCGATAAAAAGGGCTTGGCGGTAATTTATTTTTATAAGGCTGGTTTGTTTTTTAGGCGTAAAATCCCGTTTTTTGCTTTGAATTGTTTTTGGATGAGAGTTGAATTTTGATTTTTGACGTACTTTTCATATGTGTGCAATGTTCGGTGTCTTTCGAATGCTGCTTAACACTAATAAATTGTTGGCAGTCCTCAGCTAATTTCTGCAGTGTTAAGTGATGTTTTCTAATTTATTTAGAACTCTACGCCTTATTTTAGCGTCTTTTTCTGATATCAATTCTTGAACAAAGATTAAGCATTTAAAATTATCAGCACTAAGTTCGGATAATTATAAGTCGTCGCAGTATTTATTTACTACTGATGCGAACGTTGAATAATCTTTGTCGTCTTTTTACCAGCTTCAAATACTTCCAGCGTTTGTTAAATAATGAAGTGTTTGGGCTGAACAGCTCTGTTAAAAGTTTGATGGCTTCCGCAAAAATCAAATCACTAGTCTTTCGAGGTAAAATGAAATCCACAAACTTAGTATGTTCGGTGGTGCCTAATTTCTTAAGTAACAGGCGAACCTTTTTAGAGTGTTCCCAATTTTCGCAATCAATTCTATATAAATCTTAATATCTTCTAAAATACATAGCAAAAGTCTTCTCCTTATCAGGGGAATACGTGAAGTTGTCGATCGCACTCCACATGCCGTTCTGCGATAAAGTATTTTCGTTTTCGTTACTTTGGCCTCTAAGCAATATTGTCTGCATTAACATCTCAATCTTTTCGTCAGATTCTTTATTTTGCTCTATAAGCTTTTCATGTTGTTCTAGAAGAAGCTTTTGAAATCTTTCTTCAGTTTCACGTTGCTGTAGTTGCTATAGCCTTTTATAGTTTTTCGTCTGCCTTTTTATGTTCGAGTTGTTGTTGCATTTTAAATTTTACTAATTTCGCAATCGCCGACTTAAATTTTTTCATATTTTAAAGTGTCCATTTTTGGTAGAAAGTAAATGTTTTCTTTCGGGTACGGCCTGTTAAAAAAATTATTTTCTTAAGATTATGCTTGCTAGACGTAATCTTAGTTGTAAAACGTTTTTTTTTACCCATAAAAAAGATCGCATTTTTACTTTTAGTACGCTTTTACGCGTAGAATTTGCGGTCGACACTTTAGTCAGAGAAAAAGTAAATATACGGTTTCATTTTTTTTTCCTTTCGGCAGAAGTAACTTGCTCTCTATTGGAGAGAGAGAAAAAAATCATGTATTCCCTTATTGTTAAATATTACAACAGTGTCGGAATAGAAATTAAAACAAAAATCACTGACCTTTCTTCACTTAAAGAAAATAATAAGTTGGTCCTAGGTGTTTTTCTTCTTTTTTTCATCGCCAGTAAGCCAGTTTTTTGAATTAGGACGTTGTCTGCTGAATTTGTAGTCGATTTCTCCAAGGTTTTTTTCCCGTTTAATGTTTTTTTTTTAATTAATTTAGTCGTCATTTTAAAAAGTTCTCCCGAATCTTTTACTGTAACCACGGTGTCAGTCTATTTTAGTGGTGTAAGTTTGAAATTTGAAATCCCACGTTGCTGGTCGTTGTGGGGTCCTTTTTTGAAGGTTCTCAAGAAAAATCCTTAATGTTTTTGTTTCCCGTGTAAATTCGAATACTTCGTAACCAGTCCGTTTTAAGGTTTACAGTTGTTGTGGGTTCCTGTGTAAATTCGAATTTTTGTGATACCCTTTTTAAGTGTTTTTGCGAATTGTTGTAGGGTCCTGTGTAGATTCGAATATCTTGTCGACAGTTGTTGTTGTTGGGTCCCGTGTAAGTTCGACTACTTTGTTAATTGTTGTGGTGGGGTCCCGTGTAAGCTCGAATATTTCATTGTCAATTGTAGTAGTGGTGGTGGTGGTGGTGTCCCGTGTAAGTTCGAATATCTCGTCGCCAATTGTTACGGTCCTGTTAAAGAGCCGGAATGAGAACACGGACACATGGTTTAGGTAAAACAAGTATATTGGAGAGAAGTATATATAACAGAGGAAAAAGAGAAGTGGTACGTCGGTACTGACTGTTAGTGTAGACTGGGGTTGACTTCAACAGTATTTAATTGCTTCCCACCGCAGCAATATGTGATACAAAGTCGGAAGGTGGGGGAGAGGCAAGCCAGCACCCCTAAAGGAGCACTCTGGCCTAGCAAAAATAGCCTGGGCAGCTCTGTCGGCATTCCCCGTTCAGGGCGCTTCAGGCAGTAAGCAATAAACTTACTCCTCCCCAAAGAGAGGAAGCAAGGCCTGGGAGGGTGCATCTCTTAAGAAACCCCAGGACAGTATACCTCAGCCCGGCACATAAAAGGCCACCGAAATGACCCAGTTTCTGCCGGACTTATTGTCGAGAACGGATCCTCGACTGGTATAACCTCATGCCGACGTTCTCAATCAACCGAAGTTAATGAGAGACTGATCGGGTTGGGGTTGTGCGCAACTGAGAAGCGTAATGCTTCCAGTATTTATTGAGAATGAACGAGTCCAAATGTTCGTCATAGGTACGGCACCACAACACTTTATATAGAGATCATGAAAAGGTTAACATGAGTTATGTTGTGTTTTAGCAATTCATATCATTATCCATATACTTTTGAATTACTGACTAGATACAAACCCGAATGTCGTGGTCTTTTCTAGAAGGGTTTGTCAGGACAACCTGGCATGAAGAGATTTTACCCTACAAGTAAACAATGACCAAATATTCAAAATAACATAATATTCGAAGCCCAACTACGAGGAATGATGTTACCTCAAGTATTTTCACCTCTTCAATTCGACATAATGAAGAATGTTTTTGTTTAAAAACTTTGTTTCACTTAATTTACACAAGATTAGTTCAATCATATTGCATATTGTAGAATACACCTTTGTACATGGATGTCCTCAAATTAACTATCGTCTGTTACTTTTAAAAGATAAAAACACTATTTGCATACACACACAGACGCTGTCACACATATATCCCAGGAATATATAGAAAAGGAAGGCTTTATATACTGGCTGAAAAGAGGATCGCTCCACTATGATCAGGAGAGAATGATAATGGCTGCTCAAGATCAAGGCTTGATGACCAATGCCTTTAAAAAGACGAGTGGTCTCAGCAACAATAACAAGTGCAGGTTCTGCCACACAGAAGTAAAGAGTGTGAGCCACCTGACATCCAGTTGTAAGGTTCTCCTGGGGGATGGCTATTATACAATACGACACAACGGAGGGTGTAAATATCTCAATGGACTATATGTAAAAAGTTGAATACCAGTGTAGCAGCAAGTCCGGGAATCATATACCAGAAAGAACAGTTGGAAATAATTTATACACCATGACTATGCAATCCCTACAGCTACATATATAGAAAACGGAGCTGTTAAACCTGACATCGTGATATGGGACAGAAGGAAGGAAGTAGCAACCCTAGTTGAAGTCAGTGTCCCTAATGATGCAGGATTAAACAGAGCTGAAAGGGAAAAGATTACGAAATACCAAGGTCTTATGTACGACATGAAAAGAAACTGGAATCTTTAAAAAATCTCCATCATCCCAGTCATTATAGGAGCAACAGAACTAATGAAAAATAATTTCAAAAGCTATCTGACGAGTATACCCGGTGAACCGAGTGCAAGAGAAATACAAACAATTGCACTTAAAGGGAGGTTAGACTCTTAAAAAAGATATTCAGGCTAGAGTGTCATAAATAGCCGGTGAATGCCTGGCATCCGGTAGGATGCCCCATCTCTAGCAAAAACGGAAAGACAAGAAAATAAAAAAGAGAGACTTTGAATTACATACTAGAAACCATTATTGAGTGTCTTCGATCTCTCTATACACGCGTTTGTCAAGACAACCTGCCACGAGGATACGTCACCATACAAGTAAACCCTGACAAAATATTAAAAATAATATAGTATTGAATGTCCAAATAAGATCTCGATACGACTATACACTGACTCATATGAAAAATGGTGCATCTTCTAGTGATGTTACTTCAAGTAACAGCACTTGGCTGAATACTCCACCAGACTAGATGAATTCTTGCCCTGGAATCCGGTATAAGCAAGAGACCACAAGAAAGATATGTTAACTGGTCATTTGGGAAGAGGAAAATTAATGTTTTTCATTTTTATTACTAACTCAACGTTTGAGAGGTAAAGGAGAACTTTAGTTGAACACCCGTATATGTATGTATCTCATATAGAGATCAAGTGTTAGCCCCAAGAACGCGGCCCCTTGATTTCTGAGGCCTTACACTGAAGTAAAATTATAGTATACAACGAGAAGGACGGGTTTATAATAATGAGAGACACTTGGAAACGTTGCTAAGTGTAAAAAGATCAGACTCGAAAAGGAATTAAAACACATTCAAAAAATATAAAAGTATAGGGAAATGTGTGCAGAATAGGAGACTTCGTTGGTTTGGTCACATTGAGAAAATGAATGAGACTGCTTGGGTTAGTTGATGTATAAAAGTTGAGATAGGAGAGTCAGCTGTCAGATGAAGGCAAAAAAACATGAAAGGAAGTGATAATGATGGGTTTCAGAGAAAGAGGGATAAATAAAGACCTGCCCAGAAATTTGTTAGTTTAGAAGTCAATTTTTAAAAGCCATCCCTACATGCCCACATGTAAAATGAACGTTGAACAGATCATGATGATGATGATTATTAAATGTGTCAAATTGGAACAACATATTTTTTCAAGAATGAATATAAATATATATTTTTTGTAACAAATAAATGCAAATTCTTTTATATTTTGTAATCGAAAAAATATACTTTAGGACAAGATCGATTTAAAAATACATATTTTGTTTATTTAAAAAGACAAGGTCTTTGAGTGATGTCAAATACTGTGTCATGCTAAACTCGTCCCTTTCAGCTGTTAGCATAATTGGTTAGTTTGAAATGAACTAGGTTATTACGTTTTCAATTCCATTGATCTATCAAATTAAGTAGAAAACATTGAACTAGTGGCCTATGCCCATAATTAGGGAGAGAACTTCTCACACCTTCCAGCATCCTATATCTCTATAAAGCCAGCATTCGTCCGTGCATAGAGTATTGTTGACACGTCTGTGCCGATGCACCAACCGCAAGCCTCTCCCACTTGGACAGAGTGCAAAAAATGATTTCTAACTGCCAAGTCTCAGCCTCTGTCCCGACGCAACAGTTTTGTATCTCTGTGCTTGTTTAATAAGTATTTCCATGAAATTTGCTCCGATTAACTTACTGCAGTTGTGCCTCCCTCAACGTAAATACCTCCAACCAACCTAACTAACAGTAAAATCCCACCCTTCTCTGTATAGGGCCATAAATGCCGGAAACAACTTGCGTTTGGAATTCCCCCAACGCTCTCTGTTTCCCCGTCGATACCAACACACAGAAATTTAAATGTAATATGAACAAACATCTTGCTGAAGATTTTCTACTCTAATAGTTTTTTACTTCAAACAACTTACTTTTGGAATTCTGTCCTTGCCCTCTCTTTCCACGTCCATACCAACATGCAGAAATTTGAATGTAATGTGAACAACATTGGTGCCCAACTACCCACCCAGATTGCTCCTCCCTAAATCTGGCTCTTATCACAGTAGCCCATTCTGCTTCGATGGCAATATGCCTTGTTTGGAGTGAACAAAAGTAAAAGAAAAAAAAATGATCTCAGTTTGCCATTAAAAGTAGGTCAAGTTGTTTTTCTTTTGCGTGGTTGTCATGGGGACTAGTATAAACAAAACAAACAGTTTACATTTTTTACCATAAACAGGACATTCATGAAAATCTTAGCATATTCACTTCTTTATTGTAGAGTGAAATTGACACTTACCAACATAAAGGGCTCCAAATAACTGATAGGAAAATTCTTGCTTAAATGAAGCAATATTTTTATACATAGATTATCCATTCATGAACTAGCAACTAATCTGAAACCAGAAAATGGAAATGCCAATCTAAGCATAACTGAACATCTCAGTCTACTTATGAACCAATATTCTAGACCTCTCTCTCAATTTCTACTTAATTAAGCTTAACTGATCAGACAGCTGAGCACTGACTAGTAAATTCTGTAGTTATGACCAATACAGAAGAGAAACATAGGAAGGCCTTCAAACAGAAAGTGATGACTCCATTTACATGATGGTCTGTTTAAATGTCAGGAACCAATCAAGAAAGCGATATGTCTTTCACTAACAATAAGATATCTTGGTTTATCCTAATTAAAACCCAAGCATTTATTTATGTTAAAAATAAAATGGTTCCTATTCGATTTCTGATGTTGAGCAAAATCAAGCTCGGTCAATACCTAGGTGGGTGACCACTTGAAACTACAAATTATGTAAACTGGGCCATTTGTCACAGTATATTCATTGATTGGCTGAAGAATCAGTTACTTAGCAATACTGGGAACCCTACTATTTATGAAAATCTCTAAAACATAATTAGACCGCATCCCTGTCAGTCTGTTTTATTAGTAAGACTAGTGCAACCTATATCAGCCGATGGCCGTTACAAGTAGGGTTACAGAGTTAGGGAGTTGGGAGGAAGTTGGAGTTTTACTTATAAGAATGCTCAGAGTTGGAGACATCTTTTTTTTTAATCTCCTGAAGAATCAACAGACAGTTCGAATATTGAGACACTTCAAATTAAGGAGTCAGAGTTGGATATTTGTGAATTCTACGAGTTGGAATCGAAGTTGGTCCTTACCCCTTCCGATTCCACAACCCTGGTTACAAATACACATACCTGCCAATTACCCCGTTTAGTTTTTAATATGTATGACCTTGATGTAATTTTTTTACACGTTTCTCTGTTTTTTATTATTTTGAAATCCTTGTAAAAATACACAACAACAAAATTATAAAGAAAATACAAACAATCAAACAACAAATAAAATATGATAAACAGCATTTGTAAACATAACAAATAGTTTTATTTAGAGAAAAGACGTTGAGGGTATTTTATATCCATGTGTGTAAGTTGCGTTAGTATGAGAACATTTGTGTGTGTGCAGAAATTATCTTCCACACGTGTTTCATGTAAGTGAATGTTTGTCAGGTAGACAGATGTATGTGTGTGCATTATCAGCAATAGTCATAGTTTATTTAGGCTGGTTTATCAAGTAGATGTTGATGATCATTGTTGTTGTTTGCTACAGGTTTGGCGTTCTTGGCCTTTTGGCTAAGATCAAAGTGTAGTATCTGTTCCGATGGATACTGCACCCCATAGACTGGTATTGTCTTGGCTTTCGGGGCTTGATTTACGCCGGTCTATGGGTCTGTCCTGTGCAGTTCTAGGAGGTCCACCCTCCCAGGCTTCGCCTCCCCTCTTTGAGGAGGAGTAAGTTTATTGCTTACTGCCTGAGGCGCCCCTACTGGGGAATGCCGACAGGGCTTCCCAGGCAATTTTTAAACCCCACTTTCCCCACCCAACCTTGGGTCACATTTTACTTGTGGGAGTAAGATAAAAACTGGCCTTCTGCCTAACTCCTGGAGCGGAGTAAATCAATACAGGTTTGGCGTTAATGGTGAAAATATAGCAGTAGTGTTGCTAGTTGTAAATTCATGCTTGCATGGCTGTTATTTGCACAAAGAAGATTCTGGCTGAGATCAAGACTGCACAAATCTGTTGGTGGGAATATGTTTTGCTTTGACGTGAAGACAGTAATATGTCAGCTGGTTGCTGGCTAAAATTATTGTGGCTCGTTGTAGTCATTATCATTTGCCACTGATACATAGGGGACTACTGTGAAATTAGGTGCCAGATTTATAGGGATACCTAAGTAGGGAATTGTGCAGCAGTGTGTTTGTTCACATTACATTTAAATTTCTGCATGTTAGTATAGTACTGGAAACAGGGAGCATGAAGGAAATTTCAAAGGAAAGCTGCTCAAGTAAAAAAGCTATTAGATGTAAAAGATTTCCGGCATTTGAGTACATCTACAATGAAGGGGGTTAAATTTTGCTTATTGTCTGATTGTTTTGGGGTGTTTACATTGAGAGGACACATTCTATTTAACTACTTGTAAAAAACAAGCACATGGATGCACCATTTTCTATGATAGGGCAGGGGTTGGAACTTGGTAGAAAGTGTTGGACCCATTTGATTAGAGGCTTTTTGTGTACCCTGTTTAAGAGGAAGAGACTTGTGGTTGGAGTACTAGCCTAGATGTGACAACAATACTCCGTACGTGAGCTAATGTTGGCTTTGTGATTGATATATGATACTGGCAGGTGTGAGAAGTTTTCTAGCTCAGTAATAGGAGCCCACCTTCTTTGCACCAGACTTGGCAGTATCTTCTATTTATTTGTTCCAATTCATGTTACTTATGAATGTTAGACCGAGGAGTTTGAATGTTGGACTCTAAGGTAGCGTTCTATTAGCCATCAAAATCGGTGGTTGAAAAGATTTTCTAAAATAATTAAAGGAAAGAAGTAGCATTACATGTAACCATCCTTGTTTGGCCCATTCCACTATAGATGGAGGTAACTTTCTAACGATTGAACCATTACCTTGGATATGTGTGCATTCGTGTTGTCCACATGTCAAGAATAAAGTGTGGTACCATCAGCAAATATGCCAATCTCGGACACAATTTCATCAGGGAGGTCGTTTATGAAAATCAGGAATAATATAGGTCCAAGGATCGACCTCTGGTGCACACCCACATCAATGTCATGTTGTTTAGATGCATGGCCATCCAGAATGACTTGGATTTTTCTTTTAGCTAAGAAGGATCTGATTATATTAAATATTAATTCAGTAATACAATACAAATTAATTTTTATGAGAAGACCTTCATGCCAGACCTTTTGAAAGAATTTGGATATATAAAGCACTAGTCCTAGCTTAACCTGCCTTGTCCAGTGTATGGTATATGCGTTCAGAGATGACCATTATGATATCCGCAGGAGAACATGAATGCCCTAAATCCATACTTTTGGTCAGAAAGAAGTTTAGGATTTTTGAGGTGGTGGACTATCATTAGATTGCTTAATGATTCAAAGATCTTGAACATTGGTACGACGGATAGAATTTATCAACTATCAGGGAAAACAGATTCGGCATGGTTTTTCTTATAGAGTTTGGAGAGGACATAAGCCGGTTGTTCAGAGAATTTTTTTATTACTATAGCAGGGATAATATCAGGCCCACAAGCTTTGGGGGTGTCAAGATTTTGTATGATATCCAGGACATGAGAACGGGTGATGAACAGATCATCCAATGTGGCTTCTGTCTACAGTGGGAAATTTGGGAGGGAGTGGTTTGTAGAGTCCAAGGTGGAGTTTAAGGCGAAGCACTGGGCAAGCAGTTCAGCCCATTGCTGTGCAAGCGACATAATGGTGGTTGAATAGCGGAGGAATTGCTGATTGCCAATTATTTACCACACTATTATACTTTCTAGAAATCGTGAGTTCCTAATTTCTGCGACTTTAGGCGTTTTCTGGTCACATCGGTATACCCACATTTAGTTGCGGCTATTACACTCTTACAATAGTAATGTTATAAAGTTTTGTCTGTTTGTAGCTGATGTATGGCAGGTAAATAGGTGGAATGCTTGCTGTCTGTGCGCAATAGCAACTGCACAGGTCAACGTAAATCATTGGGTAGAGTGAGGGTTTACTATAAATTGTCTGCGTGGGGACATATCCTTCAATGCCTACTTTGGTTCATTCAGTTACCTTATTTGTGCACTGTTCAGCAAAGAGAAAAGGTTTTACTCCATGGAGTGTCTCTGACATTATTTCTGAATAACTCCAAATCAGCCTGTTTGTAGTATCTTGTTGTTTTAAGTAACAGCTCTTTGGTTTTGGGTTGGAATTTTAGGGTGATATAAAGGTGATTAGCATTCCCAAATAGGCTATGCACATCCATCACACAAGCCTTGTGCAGTGTAGTCAAGAATTGGTCAAGAAGTGAGGCTTGCTGATCCTCACGATCTGGGAGGCAGGTCGGAAAAGTGACTGCTTGTGAAAAAGAATGTGTAATAGAGAAACTATTTCAGTTTTGACCAGCTGTGTCTGTATAGCTCGAGAAACTTAGCCAATCTTTGTGGTGGACATTGAAATCCCCAAATATATGCATTTGGGCGCTCGGATATAAAGAGAGTGCTGAGTTTACACTATCAATAACATAGTCCAGCACAATACAGTTCTGGGTCGAAGGAGAACGGTAAAAAAAGATATAAGTAACTAACGCTGTGTTGTAAGGTTAATCTGAAGCACATATATGCCTGATCATCTTATTATAGACCATGTTCTCTAGTCAAGGGGAGGGTGTTATGGATATAGACTCTGAGTCTGTGCATGTGCATATGAAGGTATTCTGGCATGTCAAAACGATCAGAGGATATTAGATTAATTAACACTTGACACAGACATACACCTGGCCAAAAGAAACAAAACCCGGTTTATTTAGACAAAGACACAGCTGACGGAAAAATAAATATCAGGTAGTTTGATGCAGAGAGACCTGAAAAGGTTATCTACAGACGGAAATGGACCTGTTGCTGAATGTACAATAAAATGGATGGTAGCTATGCCCCATATGAAGTGTGGCTACATTGACAGTGTAGGCGAAATTCCAGAATGGGCGTTTAGAGCTGTGGGTGTCAAAACATATGCTATAAACTAGCCCAAATTAAGGAAAATCTGCTGACAAGTGAATCCGAAAAATTAACTTCCATCAATTCTTGTGCTCTCTCTGCACGTCTTATTTCTCTCTCTCTCTCCCTCTCTTTCTTTCTCTCTCTCTCTCATCCACTATTTTGCCGCGCAAAGCAATAAAAATATACCATTATTTTTTATATACAAGTGTTTGTCGTTATTCTTTTAAGCACAGCTGTAATACAACATTTGAAACCATATATCTCTCTGGTGAATCAACCTTTATCTAACCACTGCACCATTAAACACAAGTGCAGATATTCTAACACTTTCTTGTGAAAGGAAATGTGAGAGGAAGAGAAGGAGCATATAATAAAAATAATGTTTTGATTCACTGTTGCCAGTTGCAGACATGTGCATAAGTAGGTATGCAGAATGTGAATTTCTCATATATGAATGTCAGAGCTTTCTTCATAAGTTGCATGACAATGAAAAGACTACAATGATATCATGGGAAAATAGACTGTGAACAGATAAGATTCCCCCCTTCTCCCCGAGGGTGTTTGCACACAGGTAACAATATAGGCAGAAAATAGATACTCCAATTTATGATGGCAATTCTTTGTTTTTCACAGTTGTTATCGATTGGTTTGATAATTCGTTTTATTCTATTTCTCTTCTTTCTTTCAGATATTCTTCCCTTCTCTTTTCGTTTTCCTTTTCCCTTTTCTTTCCTTTTTTCTTTTCTTTCCTCTTTTCTTTTTTTTTTCCTTTTTTTCCTTTTGTTTCTATTTATTTTCCTTTCGTTTTCTTTTTCTTTTTCTTTTTATTTCCTGTCTTTCCGTCTTTCCTTTCTCTTTCTCATTTTCCTTTCTCTATCTTTCTTTCCTCTCTCTCTCTCTATTTCCCTTCCCTTTCTCTGTCTCCTTTTCCCCTATTGCTTTCTCTTCTCTATCTTCCTCTAACCTCTCTTTTATTTCCCCCTCCTCCTATTTCAACCTGCTTATATTCTTCATTTAGCTTTCCTCTTCTCCTATCTTTCATCTTCTACTCCTACACAATCTTACACCTTTTTTCTCATTTTCCTCTCATCACAGCTTTTCATTACTTTCTCCATTTTCTCTTCTCATCTCGTCTCCCAATTTACCGCCATTGCTGCTGCTGTTACAAATAACCACCTTAATAACAACCAGAATAATAACAGAAAATATCCAATAAAAGGAAAATACCCATAAACCTTTTATCAAGGTTAAAATGGAAGTAAAATAAAGTTTGCATGATAAAAAATCCTATAGAACTGATATTCAGCTCATCAATGCTGAACAAGTGAAGCCTCCTTTGTCTCCTCTTCAATTCCTCATCCAACAGGTGTCCACTTGCGTGTTAACAGCAGCAGCAGCCTCCTCCTCTCTCCAAGAGATTCTCCTTGAAATTTCTATATCTGGTTTACCAACATATGGCCCACTGAATGCATACAAGGCCTTCGTTCAGTCTCGAGAGACAATGGATATCTCCTGTGCTGACAGTCAATAGTGAAGCAAGGGTTGCGCAATCCCAACAACATCTCTCCTGCTTGATTCCAGAGGCAAGGTAAACGTATCAATAAAAAGTCTATCCAAAAATAATGCGACCCTGGAATTATTCTTTCGTCACTTCTGCTTTTTACGAACAATAAAAAGTTTATCCAAAAATAATGCAACCCTGGAATTATTCTTTCGTCACTTCTGCTTTTTACGAACAATAAAAAGTCTATCCTAAAATAATGCGACCCTGGAATTATTCTTTCGTCACTTCTGCTTTTTACGAACAATAAAAAGTCTATCCAAAAATAATGCGACCCTGGAATTATTCTTTCGTCACTTCTGCTTTTTACGAACAATAAAAAGTCTATCCAAAAATAATGCGACCCTGGAATTATTCTTTCATCACTTCTGCTTTTTACGAACAATAAAAAGTCTATCCAAAAATAATGCGACCCTGGAATTATTCTTTCGTCACTCCTGCTTTTTACGAACAATGAAAAGTCTATCCAAAAATAATGCGACCCTGGAATTATTCTTTCGTCACTTCTGCTTTTTACGAACAATAAAAAGTCTATCCAAAAATAATGCGACCCTGGAATTATTCTTTCATCACTTCTGCTTTTTACGAACAATAAAAAGTCTATCCAAAAATAATGCGACCCTGGAATTATTCTTTCATCACTTCTGCTTTTTACGAACAATAAAAAGTCTATCCAAAAATAATGCGACCCTGGAATTATTCTTTCGTCACTTCTGCTTTTTACGAACAATAAAATGTCTATCCAAAAATAATGCGACCCTGGAATTATTCTTTCGTCACTTCTGCTTTTTACGAACAATAAAAAGTCTATCCAAAAATAATGCGACCCTGGAATTATTCTTTCATCACTTCTGCTTTTTACGAACAATAAAAAGTCTATCCAAAAATAATGCGACCCTGGAATTATTCTTTCATCACTTCTGCTTTTTACGAACAATAAAAAGTCTATCCAAACATAATGCGACCCTGGAATTATTCTTTCGTCACTTCTGCTTTTTACGAACAATAAAATGTCTATCCAAAAATAATGCGACCCTGGAATTATTCTTTCGTCACTTCTGCTTTTTACGAACAATAAAAAGTCTATCCAAAAATAATGCGACCCTGGAATTATTCTTTCGTCACTTCTGCTTTTTACGAACAATAAAATGTCTATTGAAAAATAATGCGACCCTGGGATTATTCTTTCGTCACTTCTGCTTTTTACGAACAATAAAAAGTCTATCCAAAAATAATGCGACCCTGGAATTATTCTTTCGTCACTTCTGCTTTTTACGAACAATAAAAAGTTTATCCAAAAATAATGCGAGCCTGGAATTATTCTTTCATCACTTCTGCTTTTTACGAACAATAAAAAGTCTATCCTAAAATAATGCGACCCTGGAATTATTCTTTCATCACTTCTGCTTTTTACGAACAATAAAAAGTCTATCCAAAAATAATGCGACCCTGGAATTATTCTTTCGTCACTTCTGCTTTTTACGAACAATAAAAAGTTTATCCAAAAATAATGCAACCCTGGAATTATTCTTTCATCACTTCTGCTTTTTACGAACAATAAAAAGTCTATCCAAAAATAATGCGACCCTGGAATTATTCTTTCGTCACTTCTGCTTTTTACGAACAATAAAAAGTCTATCCAAAAATAATGCGACCCTGGAATTATTCTTTCGTCACTTCTGCTTTTTACAAACAATGAAAAGTCTATCCAAAAATAATGCGACCCTGGAATTATTCTTTCGTCACTTCTGCTTTTTACGAACAATAAAAAGTCTATCCAAAAATAATGCGACCCTGGAATTATTCTTTCGTCACTTCTGCTTTTTACGAACAATAAAAAGTCTATCCAAAAATAATGCGACCCTGGAATTATTCTTTCGTCACTTCTTCTTTTTACGAACAATGAAAAGTCTATCCAAAAATAATGCGACCCTGGAATTATTCTTTCGTCACTTCTGCTTTTTACGAACAATGAAAAGTCTATCCAAAAATAATGCGACCCTGGAATTATTCTTTCGTCACTTCTGCTTTTTACGAACAATGAAAAGTCTATCCAAAAATAATGCGACCCTGGAATTATTCTTTCATCACTTCTGCTTTTTACGAACAATAAAAAGTCTATCCAAAAATAATGCGACCCTGGAATTATTCTTTCGTCACTTCTGCTTTTTACGAACAATGAAAAGTCTATCCAAAAATAATGCGACCCTGGAATTATTCTTTCGTCACTTCTGCTTTTTACGAACAATAAAAAGTCTATCCAAAAATAATGCGACCCTGGAATTATTCTTTCGTCACTTCTGCTTTTTACGAACAATAAAAAGTCTATCCAAAAATAATGCGACCCTGGAATTATTCTTTCGTCACTTCTGCTTTTTACGAACAATAAAATGTCTATCCAAAAATAATGCGACCCTGGAATTATTCTTTCGTCACTTCTGCTTTTTACGAACAATAAAAAGTCTATCCAAAAATAATGCGACCCTGGAATTATTCTTTCGTCACTTCTGCTTTTTACGAACAATGAAAAGTCTATCCAAAAATAATGCGACCCTGGAATTATTCTTTCATCACTTCTGCTTTTTACGAACAATAAAAAGTCTATCCAAAAATAATGCGACCCTGGAATTATTCTTTCGTCACTTCTGCTTTTTACGAACAATAAAAAGTCTATCCAAAAATAATGCGACCCTGGAATTATTCTTTCGTCACTTCCGCTTTTTACGAACAATGAAAAGTCTATCCAAAAATAATGCGACCCTGGAATTATTCTTTCGTCACTTCTGCTTTTTACGAACAATAAAATGTCTATCCAAAAATAATGCGACCCTGGAATTATTCTTTCGTCACTTCTGCTTTTTACGAACAATAAAAAGTCTATCCAAAAATAATGCGACCCTGGAATTATTCTTTCGTCACTTCTGCTTTTTACGAACAATAAAAAGTTTATCCAAAAATAATGCGACCCTGGAATTATTCTTTCGTCACTTCTGCTTTTTACGAACAATCAAAAATCTATCCAAAAATAATGCGACCCTGGAATTATTCTTTCGTCACTTCTGCTTTTTACGAACAATAAAAAGTTTATCCAAAAATAATGCGACCCTGGAATTATTCTTTCATCACTTCTGATTTTTACGAACAATAAAAAGTCTATCCAAAAATAATGCGACCCTGGAATTATTCTTTCGTCACTTCTGCTTTTTACGAACAATAAAAAGTTTATCCAAAAATAATACGACCCTGGAATTATTCTTTCGTCACTTCTGCTTTTTACGAACAATAAAAAGTCTATCCAAAAATAATGCGACCCTGGAATTATTCTTTCATCACTTCTGCTTTTTACGAACAATAAAAAGTCTATCCAAAAATAATGCGACCCTGGAATTATTCTTTCGTCACTTCTGCTTTTTACGAACAATAAAAAGTCTATCCAAAAATAATGCGACCCTGGAATTATTCTTTCATCACTTCTGCTTTTTACGAACAATAAAAAGTCTATCCAAAAATAATGCGACCCTGGAATTATTCTTTCGTCACTTCTGCTTTTTACGAACAATAAAAAGTCTATGCAAAAATAATGCGACCCTGGAATTATTCTTTCGTCACTTCTGCTTTTTACGAACAATAAAAAGTTTATCAAAAAATAATGCGACCCTGGAATTATTCTTTCGTCACTTCTGCTTTTTACGAACAATAAAAAGTCTATCCAAAAATAATGCGACCCTGGAATTATTCTTTCATCACTTCTGCTTTTTACGAACAATGAAAAGTCTATCCAAAAATAATGCGACCCTGGAATTATTCTTTCGTCACTTCTGCTTTTTACGAACAATAAAAAGTCTATCCAAAAATAATGCGACCCTGGAATTATTCTTTCGTCACTTCTGCTTTTTACGAACAATAAAAAGTCTATCCAAAAATAATGCTACCCTGGAATTATTCTTTCATCACTTCTGCTTTTTACGAACAATGAAAAGTCTATCCAAAAATAATGCGACCCTGGAATTATTCTTTCGTCACTTCTGCTTTTTACGAACAATAAAAAGTCTATCCAAAAATAATGCGACCCTGGAATTATTCTTTCGTCACTTCTGCTTTTTACGAACAATAAAAAGTCTATCCAATAATAATGCGACCCTGGAATTATTCTTTCGTCACCTCTGCTTTTTACGAACAATAAAAAGTCTATGCAAAAATAATGCGACCCTGGAATTATTCTTTCGTCACTTCTGCTTTTTACGAACAATAAAAAGTTTATCCAAAAATAATGCGACCCTGGAATTATTCTTTCGTCACTTCTGCTTTTTACGAACAATAAAAAGTCTATCCAAAAATAATGCGACCCTGGAATTATTCTTTCATCACTTCTGCTTTTTACGAACAATGAAAAGTCTATCCAAAAATAATGCGACACTGGAATTATTCTTTCATCACTTCTGCTTTTTACGAACAATGAAAAGTCTATCCAAAAATAATGCGACCCTGGAATTATTCTTTCGTCACTTCTGCTTTTTACGAACAATAAAAAGTCTATCCAAAAATAATGCGACCCTGGAATTATTCTTTCATCACTTCTGCTTTTTACGAACAATGAAAAGTCTATCCAAAAATAATGCGACCCTGGAATTATTCTTTCGTCACTTCTGCTTTTTACGAACAATAAAAAGTCTATCCAAAAATAATGCGACCCTGGAATTATTCTTTCGTCACTTCTGCTTTTTACGAACAATAAAAAGTCTATCCAAAAATAATGCGACCCTGGAATTATTCTTTCGTCACTTCTGCTTTTTATGAACAATAAAAAGTTTATCCAAAAATAATGCAACCCTGGAATTATTCTTTCATCACTTCTTTTTACGAACAATAAAAAGTTTATCAAAAAATAATGCGGCAATTTGCCTTTCTCTGGTGTTCACTTCTTCCGACCAACGTATCTGCTAAAATCACGTTTGTCCTGTTCTTTATATCGGCAAAATATCATGCTAACGAGCAGTGTGCGACATAAGCCAACGCCCACTGCTGTTTTCTTTCGAAAATTAACGTTTTCGTTAGTGGGCGTTTCCGGGTTCGCGCCGGCAGCTATCCTCTGCAAAAGCAGCAAACCAAACGTCGTCTCTTTGATCGACTGGAAACAATGAGCCTTTCCCACATACAGCATCTACTCATCCATTTTAATACTGACCAGGCTCAAGGTGTGCTTAACTTCAGTGATCTAACAGGAACAGGTGTTTACGTGACGATGCATAAATATCAGGTTTTCTTATAAGACCTGCAAAAGCAAACAAAAATCCGAACGAACACAAATCTCTTGTTATATTTAGACATTTTGTTTTTTTTCTGTAAATTTGAAACCTTCATATTATCTTGTAATATTTGGACATTTTTTCCTTTGAATTTGACACCTTCATATTTTCTTGTAATATTTAGACATTTTGTTCTTTGAATTTGACACCTTCATATTATCTTGTAATATTTGGACATTTTGTCCTTTGAATTTGACACCTTCATATTATCTTGTAATATTTAGACATTTTGTTTTTTTTGTTCTTTGAATTTGACACCTTCATATTACTTTGTAATATTTAGACATTTTGTCCTTTTAATTTGACACCTTCATATTATCTTGTAATATTTAGACATTTCGTCCTTTGAATTTGACACCTTCATATTATCTTGTAATATTTAGACATTTTGTTTTTTTTGTTCTTTGAATTTGACACCTTCATATGACTTTGTAATATTTAGACATTTTGTCCTTTTAATTTGACACCTTCATATTATCTTGTAATATTTAGACATTTCGTCCTTTGAATTTGACACCTTCATATTATCTTGTAATATTTAGACATTTTGTTTTTTTTGTTCTTTGAATTTGACACCTTCATATTACTTTGTAATATTTAGACATTTTGTCCTTTGAATTTGACACCTTCATATTATCTTGTAATATTTGGACATTTTGTCCTTTGAATTTGACACCTTCATATTATCTTGTAATATTTAGACATTTTGTTTTTTTTGTTCTTTGAATTTGACACCTTCATATTACTTTGTAATATTTAGACATTTTGTCCTTTTAATTTGACACCTTCATATTATCTTGTAATATTTAGACATTTCGTCCTTTGAATTTGACACCTTCATATTATCTTGTAATATTTAGACATTTTTTCCTTTGAATTTGACACCTTCATATTATCTTGTAATATTTAGACATTTTTTCCTTTGAATTTGACACCTTCATATTATCTTGTAATATTTAGACATTTTGTTTTTTTTGTTCTTTGAATTTGACACCTTCATATTACTTTGTAATATTTAGACATTTTTTCCTTTTAATTTGACACCTTCATATTATCTTGTAATATTTAGACATTTCGTCCTTTGAATTTGACACCTTCATATTATCTTGTAATATTTAGACATTTTTTCCTTTGAATTTGACACCTTCATATTATCTTGTAATATTTAGACATTTTTTCCTTTGAATTTGACACCTTCATATTTTCTTGTAATATTTAGACATTTTTTCCTTTGAATTTGACACCTTCATATTATCTTGTAATATTTAGACATTTTGTTCTTTGAATTTGACACCTTCATATTTTCTTGTAATATTTAGACATTTTGTCCTTTGAATTTGACACCTTCATATTATCTTGTAATATTTAGACATTTTGTTCTTTGAATTTGACACCTTCATATTATCTTGTAATATTTAGACATTTTTTCCTTTGAATTTGACACCTTCATATTATCTTGTAATATTTAGACATTTTTTCCTTTGAATTTGACACCTTCATATTATCTTGTAATATTTAGACATTTTTTCCTTTGAATTTGACACCTTCATATTTTCTTGTAATATTTAGACATTTTGTCCTTTGAATTTGACACCTTCATATTATCTTGTAATATTTAGACATTTTGTTCTTTGAATTTGACACCTTCATATTATCTTGTAATATTTAGACATTTTTTCCTTTGAATTTGACACCTTCATATTATCTTGTAATATTTAGACATTTTTTCCTTTGAATTTGACACCTTCATATTTTCTTGTAATATTTAGACATTTTGTCCTTTGAATTTGACACCTTCATATTATCTTGTAATATTTAGACATTTTGTTCTTTGAATTTGACACCTTCATATTATCTTGTAATATTTAGACATTTTTTCCTTTGAATTTGACACCTTCATATTATCTTGTAATATTTAGACATTTTTTCCTTTGAATTTGACACCTTCATATTATCTTGTAATATTTAGACATTTTTTCCTTTGAATTTGACACCTTCATATTATCTTGTAATATTTAGACATTTTTTCCTTTGAATTTGACACCTTCATATTTTCTTGTAATATTTAGACATTTTGTCCTTTGAATTTGACACCTTCATATTATCTTGTAATATTTAGACATTTTGTTCTTTGAATTTGACACCTTCATATTATCTTGTAATATTTGGACATTTTGTCCTTTGAATTTGACACCTTCATATTATCTTGTAATATTTAGACATTTTGTTTTTTTTGTTCTTTGAATTTGACACCTTCATATTACTTTGTAATATTTAGACATTTTGTCCTTTTAATTTGACACCTTCATATTATCTTGTAATATTTAGACATTTCGTCCTTTGAATTTGACACCTTCATATTATCTTGTAATATTTAGACATTTTGTTTTTTTTGTTCTTTGAATTTGACACCTTCATATTACTTTGTAATATTTAGACATTTTGTCCTTTGAATTTGACACCTTCATATTATCTTGTAATATTTGGACATTTTGTCCTTTGAATTTGACACCTTCATATTATCTTGTAATATTTAGACATTTTGTTTTTTTTGTTCTTTGAATTTGACACCTTCATATTACTTTGTAATATTTAGACATTTTGTCCTTTTAATTTGACACCTTCATATTATCTTGTAATATTTAGACATTTCGTCCTTTGAATTTGACACCTTCATATTATCTTGTAATATTTAGACATTTTGTTTTTTTTGTTCTTTGAATTTGACACCTTCATATTACTTTGTAATATTTAGACATTTTGTCCTTTTAATTTGACACTTTCATATTATCTTGTAATATTTAGACATTTTGTCCTTTGAATTTGACACCTTCATATTTTCTTGTAATATTTAGACATTTTGTCCTTTTAATTTGACACCTTCATATTATCTTGTAATATTTAGACATTTTGTTTTTTTTGTTCTTTGAATTTGACACCTTCATATTACTTTGTAATATTTAGACATTTTGTCCTTTTAATTTGACACCTTCATATTATCTTGTAATATTTAGACATTTTGTCCTTTGAATTTGACACCTTCATATTATCTTGTAATATTTAGACATTTTGTTTTTTTTGTTCTTTGAATTTGACACCTTCATATGACTTTGTAATATTTAGACATTTTGTCCTTTTAATTTGACACCTTCATATTATCTTGTAATATTTAGACATTTCGTCCTTTGAATTTGACACCTTCATATTATCTTGTAATATTTAGACATTTTGTTTTTTTTGTTCTTTGAATTTGACACCTTCATATTACTTTGTAATATTTAGACATTTTGTCCTTTGAATTTGACACCTTCATATTATCTTGTAATATTTGGACATTTTGTCCTTTGAATTTGACACCTTCATATTATCTTGTAATATTTAGACATTTTGTTTTTTTTGTTCTTTGAATTTGACACCTTCATATTACTTTGTAATATTTAGACATTTTGTCCTTTTAATTTGACACCTTCATATTATCTTGTAATATTTAGACATTTCGTCCTTTGAATTTGACACCTTCATATTATCTTGTAATATTTAGACATTTTGTTTTTTTTGTTCTTTGAATTTGACACCTTCATATTACTTTGTAATATTTAGACATTTTGTCCTTTTAATTTGACACTTTCATATTATCTTGTAATATTTAGACATTTTTTCCTTTGAATTTGACACCTTCATATTTTCTTGTAATATTTAGACATTTTGTCCTTTTAATTTGACACCTTCATATTATCTTGTAATATTTAGACATTTTGTTTTTTTTGTTCTTTGAATTTGACACCTTCATATTACTTTGTAATATTTAGACATTTTGTGCTTTGAATTTGACACCTTCATATTATCTTGTAATATTTAGACATTTTGTTTTTTTTGTTCTTTGAATTTGACACCTTCATATGACTTTGTAATATTGAGACATTTTGTCCTTTTAATTTGACACCTTCATATTATCTTGTAATATTTAGACATTTTGTCCTTTTAATTTGACACCTTCATATTTTCTTGTAATATTTAGACATTTTGTTTTTTTTGTTCTTTGTATTTGACACCTTCATATGACTTAGTAATATTTAGACATTTTGTCCTTTTAATTTGACACCTTCATATTATCTTGTAATATTTAGACATTTCGTCCTTTGAATTTGACACCTTCATATTATCTTGTAATATTTAGACATTTTGTTTTTTTTGTTCTTTGAATTTGACACCTTCATATTACTTTGTAATATTTAGACATTTTGTCCTTTGAATTTGACACCTTCATATTATCTTGTAATATTTAGACATTTTGTTTTTTTTGTTCTTTGAATTTGACACCTTCATATTACTTTGTAATATTTAGACATTTTGTCCTTTTAATTTGACACCTTCATATTATCTTGTAATATTTAGACATTTCGTCCTTTGAATTTGACACCTTCATATTATCTTGTAATATTTAGACATTTTGTTTTTTTTGTTCTTTGAATTTGACACCTTCATATTACTTTGTAATATTTAGACATTTTGTCCTTTTAATTTGACACTTTCATATTATCTTGTAATATTTAGACATTTTGTCCTTTGAATTTGACACCTTCATATTATCTTGTAATATTTAGACATTTTTTCCTTTGAATTTGACACCTTCATATTTTCTTGTAATATTTAGACATTTTGTCTTTTGAATTTGACACCTTCATATTATCTTGTAATATTTAGACATTTTGTTTTTTTTGTTCTTTGAATTTGACACCTTCATATTACTTTGTAATATTTAGACATTTTGTCCTTTTAATTTGACACCTTCATATTATCTTGTAATATTTAGACATTTCGTCCTTTGAATTTGACACCTTCATATTATCTTGTAATATTTAGACATTTTGTTTTTTTTGTTCTTTGAATTTGACACCTTCATATTACTTTGTAATATTTAGACATTTTGTCCTTTTAATTTGACACTTTCATATTATCTTGTAATATTTAGACATTTTGTCCTTTGAATTTGACACCTTCATATTATCTTGTAATATTTAGACATTTTTTCCTTTGAATTTGACACCTTCATATTTTCTTGTAATATTTAGACATTTTGTCTTTTGAATTTGACACCTTCATATTATCTTGTAATATTTAGACATTTTGTTTTTTTTGTTCTTTGAATTTGACACCTTCATATTACTTTGTAATATTTAGACATTTTGTGCTTTGAATTTGACACCTTCATATTATCTTGTAATATTTAGACATTTTGTTTTTTTTGTTCTTTGAATTTGACACCTTCATATTACTTTGTAATATTTAGACATTTTGTCCTTTTAATTTGACACCTTCATATTATCTTGTAATATTTAGACATTTCGTATTTTGAATTTGACACCTTCATATTATCTTGTAATATTTAGACATTTTGTTTTTTTTGTTCTTTGAATTTGACACCTTCATATTACTTTGTAATATTTAGACATTTTGTCCTTTTAATTTGACACTTTCATATTATCTTGTAATATTTAGACATTTTGTCCTTTGAATTTGACACCTTCATATTATCTTGTAATATTTAGACATTTTGTCCTTTTAATTTGACACCTTCATATTTTCTTGTAATATTTAGACATTTTGTCCTTTGAATTTGACACCTTCATATTATCTTGTAATATTTAGACATTTTGTTTTTTTTGTTCTTTGAATTTGACACCTTCATATTACTTTGTAATATTTAGACATTTTGTGCTTTGAATTTGACACCTTCATATTATCTTGTAATATTTAGACATTTTGTTTTTTTTGTTCTTTGAATTTGACACCTTCATATGACTTTGTAATATTGAGACATTTTGTCCTTTTAATTTGACACCTTCATATTATCTTGTAATATTTAGACATTTTGTCCTTTTAATTTGACACCTTCATATTATCTTGTAATATTTAGACATTTTGTTTTTTTTGTTCTTTGAATTTGACACCTTCATATGACTTTGTAATATTTAGACATTTTGTCCTTTTAATTTGACACCTTCATATTATCTTGTAATATTTAGACATTTTGTGCTTTGAATATTACACCTTCATATTATCTTGTAATATTTAGATATTTTGTTTTTTGTTCTTTGAATGTGACACCTTCATATAATCTCTATAAAAGGGACGAATACTTTAGGAATTATATTCCCTGTATATTTTTTCTTTTACATTATTTCACTCCAAACAAGGGAGCATATTGCCACTAAGACGTAAAAGGGTTACTTTTATTAGGAGCCAGATTTATAGGTTGAGTTGTGCAGCAAGATGTTTGTTCACATTACATTTAAATTTCTGCTCTGCACTGTTTTGAATATGTACACTTCCGAAATAACTAAAGATGCATTCATTGTTACCAAAAAAAAACAAGATGAGATCTAAAAGGAAAAAAAAAATAAATGAAAGGTATTTTTATATATCTTTATTTAATTCTGATGAAGAAGTATATCTTCGAAAATTCAATTGAAAAAAAAAAAGTTAATAAAACTTAAATGCATTGTATGGCGTTCAAATTGCTTGTTATTTTTAATAACTAATATTTCCTATATAAACAATGCTTTCTAACGAGGACAACAACCACATTATATATATATATATATATATATATATATATATCACCTACAGGATGTGTTCCAATTTTTAAATGCATGAACTTTTAACCTGTTATATAAAGGTCAGTTGTCTGTCTGTATGTGTGTTTACTTAAAAGTCAGAAACTACAGAAGACATACCTCTTCAAAGCTGATATATTTTTTTAGAAGTGCGTTGGGCAGAAAATGAACACGTTTTTGTAATATTCATTTTTTTGAAGGTCAACAGGAACAAAATTAGTCAGCAGCGGGTCGACATTTAGAGCAATTTTGTTCCATCGACCTTTGGTCTGAAAATTAAACTAAAATACTCTCTCTTGTTCTTCGGACTAGGATCAAAGTTTAGTATCTGTTCTGTCTTATATCGGAGGATTTAAATTCTTCCAAGGATGATGAGAATGAATTGAATTCAAGTTGATTTTCTGAAAAGCAAGAACTCTAAATATTAGGCCAATATGTTTAGCTGAATAAATTGCTAAAAAAATAAGTTAGTTGAATATAATTCTTTTTCATGTACACTTAATATACAAAATGTGAGTTTCTGTCAATTTATATCACCAAAATGTCCTTAACTATATTAATATAGTTTCAGAATTTTTTAGATGTGGATTGATAATTTGTATTATTTGGATAATTCGGATTACTGTTCTCACCTTAGTAATTATATTCACAACGTTTCATCCGATGTAACCTCTGACAAAGTGTCTCTTTTTTATCTTAGGATCGTTCTTGTCAGATCTTTTAACTGAAACGTTTATTCCATCAATTCTTTAGCGATATTACATATCTAGATCAGATTAGGTTTAAGGCTTCCAAAATAATTGCAAAAATTAATCTAGGGCTGAAATGGTTAACAATTAGTTCTAAGTGACAGTATTCGAAATTTAATGCAAATTCCCGAGTTTGACATAAATATTTTAAGGCTGCCAAAATCATTGCAAAAATTAATCTAGGGCTGAAATGGTTAACAATTAGTTCTAAGTGACAGTATTCGAAATTTCATGCAGATTCCCGAGTTTGACAAATATTTTAAGGCTGCCAAAATCATTGCAAAAATTAATCTAGGGCTGAAATGGTTAACAATTAGTTCTAAGTGACAGTATTCGAAATTTCATGCAGATTCCCGAGTTTGACATAAATATTTTAAGGCTGCCAAAATCATTGCAAAAATTAATCTAGGGCTGAAATGGTTAACAATTAGTTCTAAGTGACAGTATTCGAAATTTCATGCAGATTCCCGAGTTTGACATAATATTTTAAGGCTGCCAAAATCATTGCAAAAATTAATCTAGGGCTGAAAAGGTTAACAATTAGTTCTAAGTGACAGTATTCGAAATTTCATGCAGATTCCCGAGTTTGACATAAATATTTTAAGGCTGCCAAAATCATTGCAAAAATTAATCTAGGGCTGAAATGGTTAACAATTAGTTCTAAGTGACAGTATTCGAAATTTCATGCAGATTCCCGAGTTTGACATAAATATTTACAAGTTCGAAAAAAGCACATGAAGAAGGATTGAGGATACATCAGTAGAAACACTGTGAATATACCAATCAAGATGTGAATAGTAGTCCGAATAATTTAAATATTATTGATAAAAAGATGTATTTTTACTGTTCTGGGAAAAATGAGAGTTTAAGTTTAATAAATATATTATTCATGTCTTTGGCAGTAAACAATCATTGATTTTAAAGTAAGTTTTATTTTTGTTAAACCTTCAGAAAATCTTTCACATAAGAGATAAATTCGATATACTAGGTCTTCCATATCTTATATATAAAGTAAAATGAGATTTTCACCTATTTGCTTTACCGGTATAGATTAATAAACAGAAGCAACACACAAAATTCTGCTTTGTATATGTATTAGTCCAATTATTGGTACATGTTTTCAAAGAAAAAGTAGTTTTGTTCAAATCAACGATTTTATTGTTTTATCTACTGAGACGTTATCTTTTTGCTTCTTTATTTCAGAAATAATTTTTAGAAATCTACTTAAGATTACTTTTTTTTATATTACATCGTCTGTCGACTCACTTAATATCAGCAATTACATAGATAATAAAAATAACTTTTGAAAATTACTTTTTCAAATAACAAATATACACAAAAATTAACAAACCTCTTTCCCATGGTGTTCTTAGAATATACATAACAAAACGTCTCCTACAATTCTTTGTTTTAAGCTCATACTTAATAAACAATATGAACTATTTTTCAATTTCGGTTTTTACATGGGGTGTTTCGTTTTTTGATATACTTACTGATGCGTCTGTTTGCATATGACAAAACAAATTTGTAGAGAAATGAACTTCAATCAACTAAATTACAAGAGTTAACACTACAAAAATGTATGCATTCTTTTTTATTTACAAGTTAGCAACTTTTACATATTCCCTATAACAATGCCCAATGGTGGAGAAAAGAGGAAGGGTGCATATTCACCATAGTAACAGTTAGTTGCTGTGCATGCGAGCATCCTTCTTATACCAATCACATGAGCAAATACCAGTTCTTACCAGTCAGTTACCATAGAAATTGAGGTTGCTGTAGTCGTCGTGTAAGAAAGTAGCTTAGTACACAGGTCAGTTACCATCGAAACTGATGTTGATGGATGTGAGAATGCCAGTTCTTAGTTATAAAATAGTAAGGTTTCACTGTGCATTCTTATTTATGACTTTAATTTCTATTTATTTTTAATTTCATTTTAAATGTAATTTTTATTTTATTTATTGTTTTAATTCATGCCCAGTTTTTGCACAACATATTTGCTTACTCTTCCATTATTTAAACACTGATCTTTTTAGAAATAATACTTAGAAAAATTACTTTATTTACAAATGCTTTTATTCCAATAAAATAGTACCTCTCTTCCAGTGTTTGTGTATACACATTATTATTTACAATTCCCCCTCCTCTCAAAAAAAATAAATTAAAGCACAAAAATATTCTTCGCTAAACATAAGTACTTTGCTTCAAGGATGTTCTTTTTAGTTATTAAATAATACGGACGTTTAAATGTATATTATTTTTTTATAAATTTAATAATTAAAGAACACTATAAATAATTGCTGTGGCCCTGTGAAAAACATTAACTCGAGATGTAGAGAAAACAAGTATATTGAAGAAAATATAATGCAACAAAGAAACCAGAGTGGTGGTACGTCAGTCTTGACTGCCAGTATAGACTGGGGTTGATTCAGGTATTTGATTCGTTCCCACTGCAGGAATATGTGGCACAAGGCTGGAAAGTGGGGGAAGAGTCAAGCCAGCACCCTTAAAGAAGGAGCACTCTGGCCTAGCATAAATAGCCTGGGCAGCTCTGTCGGCATTCCCCGGTCAGGGCACCTCAGGTAGTAAGCAACAAACTTACTCCACCCGAAAGAGGGAAAACAACCCAGGACAGTATACGTCAGCCCGGCAGATAAAAGGCCACCGAAATGGCGCAGTTCTTGTCGGACTGATTGTCGAGAATGAATCCTCGACTAGTATCACCCTACCCAATCAACCGAAGTTAATGAGAGACTGAACGGGCTAGGGTTGAGTCAACAATGAAGAGCAGGTGATCCCAGTATTTATAGTAAATGGAAGAGTCCACTGTCTGTTATAGGTAAGGTACAATAACAATAATACTTAGAAAAAGTTTTAAAAAATCAAGTATGGGGGTAAATATTTGAACATGGTATAGGCTCGCCAGAAAGTTAAGAATAAATTAGTTGCTTGTTTAATAAGCATTGTTTAATTTGAAATTTTTTAAGCAATAGAAGACGTTAATATTGCAATTTTGTTTAATCTAAACTTTCTGGGAAAAAATTTCACTTAAGGTTTGTTTTTTGCTGTTGTTGTTCGCCGTGATGTCTTAATGGGCGCTTTTGATTTTGTTTCAATCCTTAAATATTTGAACATGGCGTTTGCTCGCTGGAATGCGCATTAAAAGAACAACCTAAGAAAAGAACATTCTTAAGTTAAGATTCTATTTGTAAGTGAAGCGTGACAGACTGAGCGACCGTCCTATGGCCAGATCCTTTTGGAGTGATGCATGAACGCATCTAAAAGCGAATGTCGATTTTCCCTGTTGTTGAAACGAACAAGCATCAAAGCCTTGTTCTTCCTCTTCTTAGTGCATCAGTCAAAAGCTAATTATGAATTCTCAAGGCCATCATACAAGCGCGCTGATGGTCATAATGGATTATACATATTTAGCGTACAGCCATTAAAATCAGTGTCTTTTATGGAAGAGAAAAGAAAACTCTCAACTACAAAGACATAAAGACTTATTAGAAAGACATTCAGTTTGTAATGTGTGCAAAACTTCAAAGACAAAAAACATAAAAAGGGATAATTAGTCTGTTATAGACTCATTTGAGATTTAGAACCTTACAGGAAACCTCAAAGAGGTGATTTCTATTTCATTCGATATAATAATTTTTTTATTTTTTTCTTTTCTAGATGCACGTTCTGCATTACAATCTCCTGTTTCTCTGAGAATCTAGACATCATATAAAGAATGAAGGTCGATTTTGACAATGTTAGTTTTTGCAGAGAGGTGTCACCATCCTCCCGCATACAGCGCTTGGTATTCCCACTAAAGTCACCCATCTGGTACTGACCAGGCTCAGCGTTGCTTAACTTTGGTGATCTAACAAGAACCGGTGTGTTACCATGATTATGCCGTCGCCTGCTTGTCTTTCTCTCTGGAGCGCTATCATATAATATCTAATCAGATCAGGGCATTTGTCTCTTTGTTTGCGTGTTTGTGTCAACTTAAAAGTCAAAAACCCACAAGACACAACCACATAACTGATATTTCTTTTTCAGCATTACCTCAGACAGAATATGGACATACCTTTTTGTAATACTCATTCTTTTAAGGGTCAACAAGAACAAAATTAGTCGGGGAGGGGGGGGGGTCGGGTCGACATTTATAGCAATTTTTTTTCCATCGACCTTTGGTGTGAAATGGTAATTAGAGAGGGAGAGGATGTGCTGATAGAAAGGAAAGAGAGGTAGGGAGTGGAGAGGAGGAAGAGAGAGGGAGGGGAAATAGACAGATAGATAACTCATTTATTTTGTTGTCCATTCTCCCGGGCGACGCCATATAGCCGTGCTAGTTTATATTAAGACTTTGTAGCAAAAATCAAATAGTAGCATTCTTTACCTACAGGCATTTATTTATGAAAATCGGACTTTTACAGTTACGGATGTTCCAAATAATGTTTCTGATTCTCTCCCAAACACTATCCCAGTCTAATAATACTACATCAGCAGTGACAATGGAGTGGCATATAAAATATAAATTTAAAGATGGCATCCGTGTTAGAATGTGTTTGATAAAAAAGGTGAGTGGCAAGAAGCAACCATCAGAAGAAGGAACTAGTAGAAAAACAATGTAAAAAGGTATGAGTGAAAAAGGTAGGATCATCAGAAATGATGATAATAATTTATATGATTATGATAATAATAATTATGATTATGATAATTATGATTATAATAATAATTTTATATATGAAAAATTAAATTACTGACATAATTGCGAACACTGACGAAACATAATTCTTTTTGCATAATTTTTTTACGAAATTGCACTAGTATATGCTAATAACAATTGGTTTTGAATGAAATCTATAACATGTACATCACTACTAACAACAGTATTAACATAAAAATCTGACATCAAGTCTCAATGTTTTTGATTTTAATCTCATCTTTAAGAAATGTAACAGTTTCAATTAGACACACACCAAATCTCAGTCATGGCAAATTTGTTGAAAATGAATTTTTTCATTTTTTAAATTTATTATGTCATATTCTCAAAATATTTAAAATGAAAATCAATTTGTAAACCAGGAAACTTGTTTATATTACTCAGTATTAAATTACTAATTGTATAAATTACCTTCTACCCCTTAACCATTCACCTCTGTGGCAGACATGATAAGTCTGAACCTGGATCGAGCAATGGCAGTAGCTCAGAACTTACCTTATCTCCGCAATAAAAGGGTCTGTCTTTGCTTGGGGTGTAATTTGAAAATTAAGGAAATGCCGAAATTAGAGGTCACGACCTAAAAGAAACAAAACGAAATAAGCAAATCCATCTCAACAAGAAAAAGGTGAACCCACGAATTATCTGTATTCTCATTGGTTAAAAATTATCTGTATTCTCATTGGTTAAAAATTATCTGTATTCTCATTGGTTAAAAAGAATTAACTGAGATTATTTCATGTCTGACTTGTGATGAGAGGCAAAGGAAGCCGTGTCCTTTCTTACATCTAGCATACCAGTCAAGGATCCGTCTTCAACAATCAGTCTGGCAGAGGCTGGGTCATTGTGGTTCCCTTTTTTCTGTCAGGCCGAGGTATTCATTATTTGACTCTAGTGGGTCGATCCCTCCAGGCCTTGCCTGCTTACTTTGGAAAGGACTTAGTTCATAGCTAACTGCACGAGGGACCTTCACCGGAGAATGCCGATGGGGCTGTTCAGGCAATTTTTATGGGGTCAGAGTCCACCACCTTTTAGCTGGCTTATCCTGCCAACCTTCTGGCCTTGTGCCACATATTCCCACGTTGAGAGAGAAGTAAATATTCCTCTCTTGGACTAGAGAACATAGTCTAGAATGAGATGATCTGGCCTACATGTGCTTTAGATTAACCTGACAACGCAGCATTAGTTACATATATTTTCTTCTACCTTTCTCCTTCGATAGTATAGATGCAGCACTCTTGTTTGATCTGAGCACCCAAATGCATGTATTTGGGGATTTTGATGGCCATTACAGAGATTGGCTTAGTTTCTCGAGCCACACAGATGCAGCTGGTAACATCATGCATAGATTCTCTATTGCACATTCCTTTTCATGGACTGTACTTTTGGTGACCCACCTCACTTCTCGACCTATGCTTGACTACACTGCCTTAGACGGATGCTCATAGCCTACTCAGGAACGCTGTTCACTTTGTAATAATATTAGATATTATCCTAAACTTTACTCAAAATGATGAGATACTACAAGCAGGCTGATTGGGAATCCTTCAGAGATCGCATCAGAGACGCCCTATGAAGTAAAACTTTTTCACTCCCTGCTGAATAGTGCACAAATGATGTGACTGAATAGGTGGGTCGAAGCAGGCATAGAAGCACATGTCCCCACACAGATATTCTATAGCAAGCCCCATTCTCCCCAATGATTCACTTTGAGATCTACAGCTGCTATTGCGTATAGGCAGAGTAGTATTCTGCCAGGTCAACCGCCATGAGTCAACTACAATAGACAAAAATTCATAGCGTCACATAATCATTGTAAAAGTGTATAGCTGCAGTTAAGTGTAGATATGACCAGAAAACACATTTAGTGACAGACTTTAGGAACTCACAATTTCTGGAAAATCTATAATAGTGTGGTGCATAATGGGCAATCAACAATTCCCATGCTATCCAACCACCATTATGTCGCTTGCACGGCAACTGATTAGGCTGGACTGCTTATCCACCACTTCGCCTTGAACTCTATCTGGGACTCCTTGAACTCCACAAAACATTATTTTTTTTATCATAGTTCACCCCAAACAAGGCAGGCCGCCACTGTACACGTAAGGGGCTACGGAGAATTAAGGTGTAAGTTTTTGGGGTCATCCTAATTTGAGAGTTGTGCAGCGAGATGTCTGTTTACATTAATTTTAACGTCGGGGAAACAGGGAGCAGGGAAGGAGTTCTAGGAACCAGCAACACAAGGAAAGAAGCTATTGGAGTAGAAGCCTTTCCGGCATCTGGGGAACTCCACATTGAAAGGATGAGACTTAGCTAATTGTCGGGTTGGTCGAGTGTATTTACGTCGAGGGGGCACCAGTGCAGCAACTTTATCGGAGCACAATCCATTGAAGTATTTGTAAAACAAGCACAGGGATGCAACATTGCAGCGATGGGAAAGGGGCTGGAGCTTAGTGGATAGTTAGGGACCTATTAAGTTAGCGACTCTTTTTTTAAGCTTTTCTAAGAGGGAGAGACTAGTGGATGATGCACCATCCAAGATGTGGCAACAATGCTCCATGCATGTGCGGATGGTGGCTTTGTAGAGATACAGGATAATATTAGGTGTGACGAGATTACTAGCACGGTAGAGTGAGCCCACTTTCTTCGCAGCAGCCTAGGGAATGTCTTCAATGTATTTGTTCAACTTCATGTTACCTGTGAATGTTAGGCCGACGAGTTTGAACGTTGGATTTTCAAGTAGGGTGTTATTTGCCATGGCAATCGGTGGTTGAAGAGGTTTCTTGTAGTTATTGAGGGAAAGGAGCTTTGTCTTTGCGGCATTAAATGTTACCACCCATTTATGACCCTATTCAACTACAGAGTAGAGGTCACTTTTTGAAGATTCAGCCATTGCCTCAGGTATGTGCGCATCTGTTTTGCCCATATGATTAGAGTAGAGAGTGGTGTCGTGAGCAAATATACCCATCTCAGACTCAATGTCATTAGGGAAGTCGTTTATGAAAATCAGGAACAGTAGAGGTCCAAGGATGTATCCCTGGGGTACACCAGCATTTATGTCATGTTGTTTATATAGAGTAGGGTAGGTCGATTTTACACTTTTTTTTAAATATTAAAAAAAGGCACGTTCCGAAAGTTGTATATAGACCTATTAAATACTCATGCAAAAAATTAGATCAAAAACTTCAGCGGTTTTTTGAGCGTTTGGTATCAAAGATCGTAGACAAGAATATACTGAAAATTCCTCGTTTTTGCAAGATTTGCTTGAATATTGGTGTGAAAACCAAATAATTTTAGCATTTAAAAGCAGGGAATGTCCTTTTATTTTATAAAAATGATATGAATTAAAGAAATCTTCAAATTGAAAATTTGCCCCCCCCCCCCCTCATTTTCAGTATCTGCTTTTGTAAACTACCTTTTAACGTTATGAATTAAACAGTAATATTTGAATACCTAAAAAAATGATTTTTTCTGTTATTAGTGAAAATATAACAAGCAAAGAAATCAGGAAAAACCTAACACTATTTTAATGAAGCTTAATATAGAGAGTCAAATTGCTCCATATAAGACCCCTTAGACAAAAATGCTGGTCTCAATTTCTGACTCAAAACTTTGGCTGTAATGTGTTGATGCCTTGCTTCAAAACCATATACAGTTTGTGAAGCTTCTGTTATTAACTTAACTGCCCGTTCCACACCCTGAGAATATGAGGGCAAATCTGGCAAGTCAAGCTTGGTTCCATTCATCAACGATTCTCGAAGTTCAGATTCAGTAAAATCTTCCGTCATTGGTGGTTCAAAAATGCCGCATAATTTTAAATCTATTAATTGTGTCCAATGTGTGGCATTAAAATTAATAGGTAGTATTCTTTTTAATCTTTTTCTGGTTGACTCCTCACTCCTGAAAGAACAAATTAATTAATTGAATTATTAAAAAATTCCAATCTGTACTGCTTTAATAATTATGGTGAAATTAGATAAAATCTTTAAAAATCATTCTATAAATTGGAATAAATAATTGAGTCAGAGATATATGAATAAATATTACTTACCTAATGGCCAAAATTCTTTTTAAAGCTTCTTCTCTTACTTCAATCTCCTCAGATTTAACCATGGAATATAGAAAGTTTTCAGGCAGTAAACAAAATGTATTACCTTGTATATTTCTAAATGTGATATCTTGGATTTCCTGAGGCTTCTCCTTAATCCTCTGGGTCATATTAAAAATATGCACTTACTGATTGTGGAATTTACTATTTCTTTTAATTTCAAACCAAAAAGTGGCATACACATTTACAATAAAATTTACTACATAGTGTAGTTTTGTTGTGTGCCTTTGTGGGTATGCACCACGAGTCCATAAACACATAAGCCTGATGGCCAAAGTTAACCATCTTGCTTGGTTTAAAGGACCAATTTTCCAGGAGGCATATCTAGAGTCAACCTTACCTCTAGAAATACCTACTGTGTATTCATAAAGGAGTCTTTGGTCAGAACTAAGATCATGTATTTCATCAATTTTGGAAAATGATATTTGGGGTAAATCATATCAATCATTTGAGCATAATTTCCCCAGAGGGCTACTGAATGTTGTAGGGCCCTTTGCGCAACCATCTATGTTTTTAAAAAGGGCTCTGAAAGGTAGTTCATTATGATGCAAAGAGCAACCAATTGTGTGAAGAGTTTTAAAAAGTTTTTTTTCTAAAATTGCAACCATTCCACCATCGCAACTTGTGTTGGTATTAGTGTTGTCAACAAGTATAGCCTTGATACTGTTCTCACTGTGGAATTCATGCAAAACATCCACCACTTGATCTGCATGAACAGCACCTGTTGCACCACTATTCGGAAGAACTCTATGTGTCAGATATTTACTTTCACATGGTGTTTCTTTTGTAAAAGTTAAATGGTGTTCTGGTCCCTTAGTTTTTTTCATAATTCTCTGTCTATTTTCATCCACAATTTCCTTATACATCAATGTGTCCATGTCCATTCTCCCATCAACTCCAATACATATATTTTAGGTGGGGTAAAAACTCCTGGCTGAAATAGTTTTATTTATCTACCTCCAACAAGGTAAGATGTGACACAAGGTCAGGAAAGTGGGATTAGATAACCCTGCGCTATAGAGGTGAGCACTCTGGCCATTAAAAAATTGACTGGGCAGCCCCGTCGGCATTCCCCTGTAGGGGCGCCTCAGACAGTTAGCAATAAACTTACTCCTCCCCAAAGAGGAAAGGCAAAGCCTGGGAGGATGCACCTCCTAGAATTGCACAGGACGAACAAGCCCCAATAGACAGGCGTAAATCCAGACCCAAAGGCCCGGACGATACCGGTTTATTTGGTGGGGTAAAAACCCCTGGCTGAACTAGATTTTATTTATCTACCCCCAACAAGGTAAGATTGACAAAAGGTCAGGAAAGTGGGATGAGAAAGCCAGTGCTCGAGAGGTGAGCACTCTGGCCATTTAAAAATTGCCTGGCCAGCTTCGTCGGCATTCCCCGGTAGGGCCGCCTCAGACAGTAAGCAATAAACTTACTCCTCCCCAAAGAGGGAAGGAAAAACCTGGGAGATGCACCTCCTAGAACTGCACAGGACGGACAAGCCCCAATAGACGGGCGTGAATCCAGACCCAAAGGCCCGGACGATACCGGTTTATTTGGTGGGGTAAAACCCCCTGGCTGAACTAGTTTTTATTTATCTAACTCCCACAAGGTAAGGTGTGACAAAAGGTCGGGAAAGTGGGATTAGATAAGCCAGCGCTCGACAATTCAATATATATGTGTGATAATTAAACAGACAATCAACACGGGAAGTCAAATTCGCCCGATGAATTTTCAACCGGTGAATACCATAAAAAATATCCAATAAATAAAACGCCTATGTAAACAAATAATTATTTATATATAACATTAAATATCATAGTGTTTTATTCCTTTTTAATTTGAATATGTACATTTAATTTCTTAAGAAAAATAATAATAAACTTTAAAATATTTATTATTAAGTAATGTATTACTTTTTTTTGTTAAAACCCGGGTTTAATTTAAGGCGACACATCTGCCGGTGAAATCTCGGCAGTGAGAAAAAATCTCGATTTATTTGATCTTAAAGTTGCAATGCTCAAATAAATACAAAATTTTGAAGAAAAATATTTCTTGTGGTAACTTTTGACATTATTTGGCAACTTTCTTCGAGTGCGATAATTTACAGTTTCAAAATCGACCTCCCCTAATATAGAGTCGATGCTTAAGGCTCAACTGTACGACCAGTTGAGCAGCAAGATAAGTCAGACTGTTGAGCAGCAAGATAAGTCAGACTGTTGAGCAGCAAGATAATGCCTGTTTATAACAAGGCTAGAATGTTCCATTATGCTCAGAAGGGAAAGTCCATTCTCTGTGTTCTGATTGGCTGAGATTCACAAGTGGCCATTTTAGTGTATAAATGTTCATTCATTCGAACAAGCACTCCTCCATAAGATGGATGCCAGTTGAGACCTTTATGCCGGTAAGTGTTAGTTTAATTCTATAGTTTAGATGAACAGCCATCGAAGACAATTCGGATTTTTCTTTTGGTTAGGAAGCATCTAACTATATTAAATATTTGTCCAGTAATACCAAATGAGTGAATTTTATGAGAAGCTCTTTATGCCAGACCTTGTCAAAGAATTTGGATATATCAAGCGCTACCGCCCTAGCTTTACCTGCCTTTTCCAGTATATGATATATGCATTCAGAGATGACTGTTAGGATATCTGCAGTAGATTGTGCTTGCCTGAATCCATACTGACGGTCATTAACGAGGTGCCGAACTATCGCTAGATTAATTAAGGATTCTAGATTTTAGCAAAGATCGGGAGTAGACTGATGGGGTGATAATTCTGAGGATCAGTTCTGTCTTCAGAATTCTTAAAAACTGCTACCACAGAGGCAATTTTCCAGCTATCAGGGAAGCAGGATTCAGCGATGTCTACTGGAAACAGAAGCCACACTCAATTATCTAATGATCACTCCAAAGCATGTGGGGCTGATCTTATCTCTGCTATAGTAATAAGAAAATGCTCTTCTGAGCTAGCTCCTGTCTTCTCCAAGCTCTACAACAAATGCCGTGCCTAATTCTGGTTCCCTGATAGTTGGAAATTGTCTCTGTGATACCAGTGTTTAAGAATTTTGGAGAAAGAAGTGACCCGCATAATTATCGCCCAATAAGTCTTCTCCTGCTATTTGCTAAAATCTTCGAATCATTAATCAATCTAGCGATAGTTCCTCACCTCGTTAATGCTAAACTTCTTTCTGATCAACAGTATAGATTTAAGCAAACTCTTTCTATTGCGGATATTCTAACGGTCATCTCTGAATGCATATACCATTTTCTTTACAAGGTAACATTGAAGCCTGTTACGCCGGTAAGTGTCAATTTGATTCTATAACCCAGCGTGGGTTGAGCTGTCTCCAAATGAGTTCATCTCCTGTCAAGGCGGTCCACACTTGCTGAGTCTTTGTCATAATTCAGTGATTTGCGGTTCCAGAAACTAACACCAAAACCCCGGGGACCAACCACCAGCTCCATGTCTGTTCTCACTGTTCCTATCCAAGTCTTCAATTGGCCGCCTCTGCGCTTCTTTCAGCCAACAGATGCGATTGTGGGTACCAACTTGCTGATGAATTCTTCCTCAGGGCATCGAAGAATGTTATTAAACCAGCAAAGTCTTCTTTTAAGAAGTGTCTCTGTTATGCTGATAATGTTGCGTCTTGCACAAATTGTACAGTTTGAGGTTTGGTCGGGAAGATGGATGTATAGGTGTGCCAAAGGCAGTACATGTCAAAGACCAAGAGTGTGTGAAGATCTTCTTTGAGCAGGGGCCAGATTTTGCTGCTGTACATCTGTATTGTGTGTATCAGTGCTTGGTGTATCTTCAATTTTGTTGATAGTTTTATCTCTTGTCAAGACAACAATCTACTGCGGAGACTGCAGAAGGCTGCCCGAGCACAATAGATTGCAATCTTACTCTTACCATGTCCTAGAGTTGTAACGGTTGAGCCAAGACTTCCTTGATAATGACGTCATTAGGAATGATAAGGATAGCTAGGAAGAGGGTAGTTGACTGTTTTAGGGCATTAATCATCATACCGAATCGTTTGACATTATTCAATGCCTGCTGGATATAAGTGTACGTTACGTCGAGGAAAGCAACATCGTCTACATAGTCCAGGTTGGTAATGAAACAACTACGTCTTACTTGCATGCTAGCGAAGTCCATCATGCCTGTATAACAATGTAGTTGAAAAAGATGGGGGGAAAAGAACAAAACCTTGGCAGACACCAGAATGCACATTGAAGAATTCTGATTCCTCTCTGTGACAATGGACTTTTGTTTGGGTATGTGAGTAATAAGCCTTCAACAGATTAAACAGCTTTAGTTTCATTGACTCTATTGATCGCAATAGTCTTTGAGAATAATTAGCCATGACGGATTTCCATTCTGGCATTAAGGTCTTCTCATGAAAATTAATTTGTATGGTATTACTGGATGAATATTTAATATAATCAGATCTTTCTTAGCTAAAAGAAAGATCCAGATTGTCGTTTTTGACCGTACATCTAAACAACATGACATTAATATAGGTGTACCCCAGGGGTCGATGCTTGGACCTATATCATTTTTGATTTTTATAAACGACCTCCTGGTTCAATTGTGTCCGAGATGGGTATATTTGCTGATGACACTATGCTCTATTCTCGACATGTGGACAACATGAAAACACACATATCCAAGGCAATGGCTGAATCCTTAGAACGTGACGTCCAGTCTGTTGTGTAATGTGGCCACAAATAAATGGTAACATTTAATGCTATTCAGACAAAGCTCTTTTTCTTTAACAATTATAAGAAACCTTTTCAACCACAGATTGGCATGGCTAATAGCACCCTACCTGAGAGTCTATCATTCAAACTCCTCGACCTAATATACACAGGTAACATGAATTGGAACAAATACATAGAAGTTATTGCCAAGGCTTCTGCATGGAAGATAGGTTCCCTCTATCGTGCTAGAAAACTTCTCACACCTGCCAGTATCCTATATCTCTAAAAGGTTACCATTTGTGCTTGCATGGTGTATTGTTGCCGCATCTGGACTGGTGCACCAACCGCTAATCTCTCCCCCTTAAGACAGGGTCCAGAAAGAGCCTATAATCTAATAGGTCCCTCTCTATCTACGAAACCTCCAACCCCTGTTCCCTTGCCGCAATGTTATATCCCTGTGCTTGTTTTACAAGTACTTCAACAAAATGTGGTCTGACAAACTTACTGCACTTGTGCGTCCTCAAGGTAAATACCCCCAACCAACCTGTCAAGCAGCAAAATTCCACCCTTTAATTCTAAAGGTACCCAGGTGCCAAAAGCTTTCGACTCTAATAGCTCCTTTCCTCAAACCACTTGCCTTTTGAATTCCATCCCTGCTCTCCCGATGTTACCAACATGGAGAAATTTAAATCTAATGTGAACAAATATCTTGACGCACAACTTTAAACTTAGTATACCCCCATAAATTTGGTCCTTAATTCACAATAACTCCTTACATCTTAGTGGCAATGTGCCCCCTTATTTTGGGGTGAATAAAAGATTTAAAAAAACATAGTTTACTAGTGAGGATAGAACTCACGATTTAGGGCCATTTTTAAGGGGCCAGAGTGCACCTTGTTGCGCACTGGCTTATTTTCTGCACATCTTCCCACGCTGAGAGGGAAGTAAATATTGAAGAGCAAAGAAAGAAGCAAAAAGGAGAGAAGTGGGAGGTGCATTTTTTTATTGACTATTAAAATGGTATTTTATTCCGAAATTGTTATTAAATAATAGAATGATCAATACTATATAAATGATATAAACGTAATTTAATAATTTATTTGTTTATATATATATATATATATAATATATATATATACATTATATATATCTTCACATTTAATTTTATTATATATATATATATATATATATATATATATATATATATATATATATATATATATATGTGTGTGTATATCTACACATCACAGCCCATTATTATTTTTCACTTTTTTGTTAATTACCCATCCAAAAGAAGGCAGTTTTTTTAGTTGTTTACTTAGATTAAGTGAATTCTAGAATATTTTGTAAGTTATCTATGGGTTTGAAATTCATCCTTTTTATTATTATTTTGAGCATTTTTGGTATTGGAATTATGCACACATATATACTATCCACTATGACTATCCAATCCCTAAAGCTACATACCTATAAAATGGGGCTATTAAACCTGGAATAGTAATATGGGACAATAGAGAAAAAGTAGCAACCCTAGTTGAAGTCAGTGTCCCTAATGAAACTGGCTTAAACAGAGCTGAGAGAGAAAAAATAACTAAATACCAAAGTCTTATGTACGACATGAAAAGAAACTGGAACCTGAGGAAGATCTCCATCATTCTATTAATCATAGGAGCAACCGGGCTCATGAAAAAGAATTTCAAAAACTACCTGGCGAATATACCCGATGAACCAAGTGCAAGAGAGATACAAACAATTGCACTTAAAGGGACGGTTAGAATCTTAAAAAGATCTTTTGAATGGAGTCTTTGAAATAGTGGGTGAAATTCTGGCATCTGGTTGGATGCTCCATCCTTAGCTATAACAAAAAGGTAAGAACATTGAATATATATATATATATATGTGTGAGAGAGAGAGAATTGAAGGGGAAAAGTAAAATAAAAATCTAAGTTTATTTGTTTTATTTGTAATTATACCAAAAACAGTTTCATTTAGATTTCTCACAACATTAGTTTTTCAAAGTGAAATTTTATTTTCCAATGAAATCATTTACATTCATTAGAAAAGTTTGTCTCTGTGTCTGTTTCGATTTGGAATTTTGAACACAATACAGAAATAAACTAGTGAAAACATATTCTTTTATATTTTGAAAATAGTAACTAACACACGCCTCAATTGCTAAAAAGAAATGAGTGGCTTGCATTTAGAAATAAAAATAAGAAAAAAGCAGAGCTAAAATTACTCAAGACGAACAGAAAATGGGAAATTATCAGTGAACGAAGCGTCTCAGGCAAGTAAATTTAGTTTCAGTGATAGAATGCAAATACTGGGATTGTAAAAAAAAAAGATCTAGAATGCCTATCCCCTGAATACTCGTGATAATAAAGGAAGAGGTTAATTAGCAACCACTCTCAATATTCCCTTTAATTTTCTGGTTCAAATATGCACTATTCAGATGTCTGTCTCAGTTTGAACTCTATGTACGAATCAAGATCAATAAAAATTAAATCGCCTAAGAATTTCTTTATCTTGTTATTAGCCAGAATTTATTGATCCAGATTTTTAAATCAAAGTGGACAAAGTTGTGAAGCCTGAAAAGTTGAATTAACATCCTAATTCAACAACAGCTGGAAAAGAATGGAATTTCTTATTCTAGATATTCAACAACAATTTGAACTCTATTTTGGACTTAACACTGAACATATTAAATATTTTGATGAACTGTATTGATCCAGGATCGAACTGTATATGCTTACATTGTGATGAGACTAGATTGTTTATACAAGTCAGGGATACGTCCTTGTTAATCAGTTCGACAGTCTAGGCTATTTTGAACATAGGTGGACTCGTGCTGAGGTATCAGTCTGTGCAGTTTTAGGAGGTCCACCCTCTCATGCTTTACCTGCTCATACTTTGAGAAGGAGTAGTTTATTACTAATCACCTGAGGCGTGCCTACCAGGGAATGCCAATGAGGTTGTTCAGGGATATTTGTGAGTGAGAGGGCACCTCCTATTGTGTGCTGTCTTTTCAATCCCACCTTCCGACCTTGTGTCACATCTTCGCTTCAGGGAGGTAAATACTAGCTATTGAAAAGTTTTAATACTTGAAATACAGGGTGGCCTCCTAAAATGCCACCCATGGCATAGATAGTCAGATTAAAATGGTTAGTCACACACACCAAGTGTACCTGGCTGTGATCTCGGGTCCATAATTGATTGGCCTTTGATGGTTGAATCGTGATTAGTTAGCCATCTCGTTTGACCTTTCTCAAGACCTGACATGGGGCACCATGGTTCGAAATGTGGTGCAGGCCAGGGAAGAAGCCAGCTCAACCTGATCAGGTTGAACGCCATTGCAATGACAACACACACCAGCGTCACCACTATAAAATATTGAAGAAGACAGAAAAATGCTTTCAACCGACACCCCAACATGACTACTTCAGAATGATGTATATGACATACACATAGCTGGATGTACATCCACACATGTTGGAACTCACATAGTAATTAACATTAAAGAAGACGATATAAATTTTTACAACAAAATAAAATGGGAAATATTTAAATCTCAATTCCATTGTTCGTTCCCCTTTCCCTGGTGCTCCGGCCGTCCTATGTACACTCCTTTAAGTATATTCAAAAGTTATTGAAGTTTCAAAAATATTAATTATTCTCACTACTTACTTTTAATTTATGAACTGGTAAAATACTGTATTATTTTCATTATTCAAACTATTATTCTAATCTTAGATGTTATTCTCACAACGTTTCGGCCGATATATCCCCCGGTCTTCTTCAGATGTATCTTGTCGAACTCTGTAATGTTTATGCACCCCTGGCACAACAAATAAAGTGCTAAGTTATAATCAGTCTAAGTGATAGTCTTCTGGAGTGTGAAGGTTCAATCCTCAGTACAGGTGATACAAAGAATATGATTAAGAATCACTTAAGATTTCTACCCTGTCATGGCTGACAGAACAAGAACAATCTATCTCCATGGATTAAATAAAGGGTTCCATTCAAAATTCTGTACATATTCCCGAGTTCAACATGAAGATTCCCCGAGTGCAACATAATGCAACTGCAGAAATTCGGAGGTTACATCAGCCGAAACGTTGTGATGATAACATTCAAGATGAGAATGGTAATCCAAATTACGAATACTCGTCATAAAAATTCCAAACATAATGGTTAAATACTATTCTTCAGTTTGTTTGCTGTCTTTACTTCTACGTCCATTTTTATACTTCTTAGCTTTTACTGTCAGAACATTAAAACATAAGTGATAAAATGGTCTGAATATGCATTACATTAAAAAAAAAAAAACCTTGGTCATTCTGATTCTGAAAATGTACCATCTTGGATGCAAACCATGAACAAGTATGACAGACCGACGAAAATACCATTTCAAACTTAAGCATGACAAAGTGACAAAAATGTTATTTCAAAGTTAAGCATGACAGACTGACGAAAAGACTGTTTCAAAGTTAGGCATGACAGACTGACGAAAAGACTGTTTCAAAGTTAAGCATGACAGACTGACGAAAAAACTGTTTATAAAGTTAGGCATGACATACTGACAAAAAGACTGTTTTAAAGTTAGGCATGACATACTGACGAAAAGACTGTTTCAAAGTTAGGCATGACAGACTGACGAAAAAACTGTTTATAAAGTTAGGCATGACATACTGACGAAAAGACTGTTTTAAAGTTAGGCATGACAGACTGATGAAAAAACTGTTTATAAAGTTAGGCATGACATACTGACGAAAAGACTGTTTCAAAGTTAGGCATGACAGACTGACGAAAAAACTGTTTATAAAGTTAGGCATGACATACTGACGAAAAGACTGTTTTAAAGTTAGGCATGACAGACTGACGAAAAAACTGTTTATAAAGTTAGGCATGACATACTGACGAAAAGACTGTTTCAAAGTTAGGCATGACAGACTGACGAAAAAACTGTTTATAAAGTTAGGCATGACATACTGACGAAAAGACTGTTTTAAAGTTAGGCATGACAGACTGATGAAAAAACTGTTTATAAAGTTAGGCATGACATACTGGCGAAAAGACTGTTTCAAAGTTAGGCATGACAGACTGACGAAAAGACTGTTTATAAAGTTAGGCATGACATACTGACGAAAAGACTGTTTTAAAGTTAGGCATGACAGACTGACGAAAAAACTGTTTATAAAGTTAGGCATGACATACTGACGAAAAGACTGTTTCAAAGTTAGGCATGACAGCGGCCACTCGAGGATAACTGTTAATGAGATTGTGTGTTGGATGATGAAAAATATTATGAGAGGATTGAAAATGATGCGTGGGATGTGCAGAATTTGATTATTTAAGAAGACGGCTCGACAAGTATTTGTTAACATTAGACATGAAAACGACCATGTTGTAGTCAGCTGGGAAGCAGCCCGGTGGTATTGTGTTCCACAGATGGGAAGTTCTTAGAAAGAAATTTTGTTCATGGAAGTTCTGTTTAGCTGTAGATACACAGTGGAAGAAAGAAAAGTTATTTGCAATGGTGGTAGTTGGACACGAATGTTTTACAAGGAATCACCATATATTCTTAAGATGTGTCCATTCAATGTTTGGATGCAAACCATCAACAAGGATCTTGGACAGTAGAATTTTAATGGAATCAATCCTGAAGACTGCCAAACTTGGAGACTAGGATTGCAGGCTATCAGAAAATATCAGACCTCTGACCAAGGGAAATGAGATGATAAAATTGATAACGATGATGATGATGTGAAGTTAGATCCTCAAGAATCGACTTACTCTATAATGTAAGAGACAGTAGCATCAAGAGGTCTGGTGATAACCTGGTTATTCCCGGAACCAACTCCTTAATTATATGCCTCAAAGACTCAAGACTAAATCTTAGTACTAAGAAATATTATGAGAAAGGGGATAGTTTGAATATGATTAGAACCCCCCCCCCATTTTTGATGCCCGGTGCTACCACCCCATTGCACCTCCCACTCTTCTGTATGCCACTAGCCAGAAGGCCACGCAAATATACAAGCATAATTTCCTATTTATTTTAATAGATTATCAAAATATTTTAAAAATTACAAAAAATAAGACAAAAGCAAAAAACAAAAACAAAACAAATAATGCAATACTTCTTGCAAATATTCACATAATTATTGATAATCTTTGCATGAATTTTATCGAAAACTCAGCAACTGGGAAAACATGAAAATTGATCGCAGATGTATTTTAGTGCATTTTCATCTTTTTCTTATACAAACAGAATTATTGAAAATATGAGGTTAGTTATAATTAACAGGTATCGCATCATTTTTCGTGTTGCAATTCATTAAATCTTTTAAAAATTAACTAGCCAAATAATTTTGCCATTATCATGCTAATTTTAACCACACACACAGATAAACATATAAATGCTTGGGACCAAATTAAAAATTTAAAAAAATAATTTTATGAACATTAACCAAAAACAGAGACACATAACCAACGTTGCGAAAAAACATTAACAAAAATGTGATTTTAAACATTAACTTCCATTCTAGAAGACCAATGTGTATCTATTTGTATATTTATGTATGCATGAATACATATATGTATTTCTGTCCCGAGTTAGTGAGTAAAATCCATGCCTTTTTATAGCCCCTGGACGAAACCATTTTAAGTGGTAAGGGAAGCAAGAAAGCAAATAGCAAGTCAGACAACCCCTAAATCCTCCACTATAATAAAAAGTCAACAGTGGATGTATTTTTTCTTTAGGTCATCAGAAGTGATAATAATAATTTATATATGAAAAAACTTAAATTACTGATGTAATTCTATGATTTTATATGAATATTTTAGTAATATATCTAGATAAATAGCGAGTGTGAACACTGGCGAAGCATATTCTTTCCATCATGTTTTAAGGGGGATGTACAGTCATAATTTAATATTTGTCGCAAAGAGTGATATATTTATATAACATTATAAAGCATTCCACACTTTTTTTTTATCAAACTAAAGTAATATTTGTAAAACATTTATTCTTTTAGAAAAAGAAAGAAAGAATGTCTGCTTATCTTTGAATCAAAAAATTGTAATACTTAATAACGTAAATATTTACATTTGCATTCCATAAATATTTTAGAAATAATTTTGTAGTGAATTTTTTCTTGTAATAAACGAGAAGAATACTCATCCCATAACGGGTGAAATTAATTCCAAGAACAGAGCAGTTTTGCACCACTTTTATGTCCCCTTACGAAAATTAAAATCAAAATATAATGATACTAAACCTTATGTCTAGAATCCTTATCCGAATTTTGATCAGAATCCATTACATGATTTTAATTCTAGAAAATGTCTAACAGTTAAGGCTTAGCTGAAAGGGTTTTAAGAAGAAATTTAAATTAAGAGAATCTTATTTAATTAGTAGGCATTCTTTTTCAATAAAGCCATTTTCTACAACCGATTATGGTCGTCTACACAATCGAAATATCGGTAAGCTTTAGAGATGTGTCTGTGTTATTATTTAAACTAGTTTACATGGTTATCTACTGATTCCATATGCTACCCATTTCATATATCTCTATCTATATAAAGTTAGGTATGTTTATATATTTGTATGTATAGGATTATCTTCTAAACTGATTAACCAGTCATTATCAATTTTAGAATACATAATGCATAAGGAGTCCAAATGCGTGCTATATTTAGTTTAACTTCGTGTTATGCGAAGGGGAGTAAAAAGGGGGTGGAATCCTGCTGTGAAAATTCAGATACTGCCGATTTTTGTGCAATTTTAACAATAGGTATTGGACATCAGATAATAAATATTCCCCAAATTTCAGTTTCTTTGGATATTTTTAAAGGATTTTTGATGGAGCATAATATGGGCTCAACCTCTCATTTGATAAGTCAAATATTTCAGATTTGCTTTTTATTTTATCTATATTCATTGGACACCAATTAAGCAAGATTTCCTGAATTTAAATTTTTTCTTAAATTCAAACATTTTCTAAAAATGATGTAACAGATTTTGATCAAAATTGGAATAAGGTTCTGTCTAAGAACCTTATTCCAATTTAAGGTTTAGTAGCATTATATCTTGATTTTTAATTTTGTACTAGGATATAAAAGTGGTGCAAAATTGTTTTGTTTCGGGAATTAATTTAACCCGTCCGGTATTTTTCTAGTATATATATATTAGGGTAGGTCGATTTTACACTTTTTTTTAAATATTAAAAAAAGGCACGTTCCGAAAGTTGTATATAGACCTATTAAATACTCATGCAAAAAATTAGATCAAAAACTTCAGCGGTTTTTTGAGCGTTTGGTATCAAAGATCGTAGACAAGAATATACTGAAAATTCCTCGTTTTTGCAAGATTTGCTTGAATATTGGTGTGAAAACCAAATAATTTTAGCATTTAAAAGCAGGGAATGTCCTTTTATTTTATAAAAATGATATGAATTAAAGAAATCTTCAAATTGAAAATTTGCCCCCCCCCCTCATTTTCAGTATCTGCTTTTGTAAACTACCTTTTAACGTTATGAATTAAACAGTAATATTTGAATACCTAAAAAAATGATTTTTTCTGTTATTAGTGAAAATATAACAAGCAAAGAAATAAGGAAAAACCTAACACTATTTTAATGAAGCTTAATATAGAGAGTCAAATTGCTCCATATAAGACCCCTTAGACAAAAATGCTGGTCTCAATTTCTGACTCAAAACTTTGGCTGTAATGTGTTGATGCCTTGCTTCAAAACCATATACAGTTTGTGAAGCTTCTGTTATTAACTTAACTGCCCGTTCCACACCCTGAGAATGTGAGGGCAAATCTGGCAAGTCAAGCTTGGTTCCATTCATCAACGATTCTCGAAGTTCAGATTCAGTAAAATCTTCCGTCATTGGTGGTTCAAAAATGCCGCATAATTTTAAATCTATTAATTGTGTCCAATGTGTGGCATTAAAATTAATAGGTAGTATTCTTTTTAATCTTTTTCTGGTTGACTCCTCACTCCTGAAAGAACAAATTAATTAATTGAATTATTAAAAAATTCCAATCTGTACTGCTTTAATAATTATGGTGAAATTAGATAAAATCTTTAAAAATCATTCTATAAATTGGAATAAATAATTGAGTCAGAGATATATGAATAAATATTACTTACCTAATGGCCAAAATTCTTTTTAAAGTTTCTTCTCTTACTTCAATCTCCTCAGATTTAACCATGGAATATAGAAAGTTTTCAGGCAGTAAACAAAATGTATTACCTTGTATATTTCTAAATGTGATATCTTGGATTTCCTGAGGCTGCTCCTTAATCCTCTGGGTCATATTAAAAATGTGCACTTACTGATTGTGGAATTTACTATTTCTTTTAATTTCAAACCAAAAAGTGGCATACACATTTACAATAAAATTTACTACATAGTGTAGTTTTGTTGTGTGCCTTTGTGGGTATGCACCACGAGTCCATAAACACATAAGCCTGATGGCCAAAGTAAACCATCTTGCTTGGTTTAAAGGACCAATTTTCCAGGAGGCATATCTAGAGTCAACCTTACCTCTAGAAATACCTACTGTGTATTCATAAAGGAGTCTTTGGTCAGAACTAAGATCATGTATTTCATCAATTTTGGAAAATGATATTTGGGGTAAATCATATCAATCATTTGAGCATAATTTCCCCAGAGGGCTATAGAATGTTGTAGGGCCCTTTGCGCAACCATCTATGTTTTTAAAAAGGGCTCTGAAAGGTAGTTCATTATGATGCAAAGAGCAACCAATTGTGTGAAGAGTTTTAAAAAGTTTTTTTTCTAAAATTGCAACCATTCCACCATCGCAACTTGTGTTGGTATTAGTGTTGTCAACAAGTATAGCCTTGATACTGTTCTCACTGTGGAATTCATGCAAAACATCCACCACTTGATCTGCATGAACAGCACCTGTTGCACCACTATTCGGAAGAACTCTATGTGTCAGATATTTACTTTCACATGGTGTTTCTTTTGTAAAAGTTAAATGGTGTTCTGGTCCCTTAGTTTTTTTCATAATTCTCTGTCTATTTTCATCCACAATTTCCTTATACATCAATGTGTCCTTATCCATTCTCCCATCAACTCCAATACATATATTTTAGGTGGGGTAAAAACTCCTGGCTGAAATAGTTTTATTTATCTACCTCCAACAAGGTAAGATGTGACACAAGGTCAGGAAAGTGGGATTAGATAACCCTGCGCTATAGAGGTGAGCACTCTGGCCATTAAAAAATTGACTGGGCAGCCCCGTCGGCATTCCCCTGTAGGGGCGCCTCAGACAGTTAGCAATAAACTTACTCCTCCCCAAAGAGGAAAGGCAAAGCCTGGGAGGATGCACCTCCTAGAATTGCACAGGACGGACAAGCCCCAATAGACGGGCGTAAATCCAGACCCAAAGGCCCGGACGATACCGGTTTATTTGGTGGGGTAAAAACCCCTGGCTGAACTAGATTTTATTTATCTACCCCCAACAAGGTAAGATTGACAAAAGGTCAAGAAAGTGGGATGAGAAAGCCAGTGCTCGAGAGGTGAGCACTCTGGCCATTTAAAAATTGCCTGGGCAGCTTCATCGGCATTCCCCGGTAGGGCCGCCTCAGACAGTAAGCAATAAACTTACTCCTCCCCAAAGAGGGAAGGCAAAACCTGGGAGATGCACCTCCTAGAACTGCACAGGACGGACAAGCCCCAATAGACGTGCGTAAATCCAGACCCAAAGGCCCGGACGATACCGGTTTATTTGGTGGGGTAAAACCCCCTGGCTGAACTAGTTTTTATTTATCTAACTCCCACAAAGTAAGGTGTGACAAAAGGTCGGGAAAGTGGGATTAGATAAGCCAGCGCTCGACAATTCAATATATATGTGTGATAATTAAACAGACAATCAACACGGGAAGTCAAATTCGCCCGATGAATTTTCAACCGGTGAATACCATAAAAAATATCCAATAAATAAAACGCCTATGTAAACAAATAATTATTTATATATAACATTAAATATCATAGTGTTTTATTCCTTTTTAATTTGAATATGTACATTTAATTTCTTAAGAAAAATAATAATAAACTTTAAAATATTTATTATTAAGTAATGTATTACTTTTTTTTGTTAAAACCCGGGTTTAATTTAAGGCGACACATCTGCCGGTGAAATCTCGGCAGTGAGAAAAAATCTCGATTTATTTGATCTTAAAGTTGCAATGCTCAAATAAATACAAAATTTTGAAGAAAAATATTTCTTGTGGTAACTTTTGACATTATTTGGCTACTTTCTTCGAGTGCGATAATTTACAGTTTCAAAATCGACCTCCCCTAATATATATATATGTGTGTGTGTGTGCATATATTTTTCTATGTACACAGCATTGTATTAAAAAATGCTATATCCCCACATCCATCTGCATTCTGACATTTCCCAAATTCCTTCCAATGTATAAAAACCACCAGTTTTTTACTATTTGAGAGTTTTACTTTTTTTTGTTAACTGTGTTTTTATTTGTATTTGTCCCAGAAAGGTGCATATTCTGGATACTTAAACCTCAGCTTATGCATCTCTCACTGACTGCATAAAGCACACAAAATACAGATATTTCCTTTTCTTCTCCTGTTTAACGTGTAAACCTTAACATTCAAGCCCCGTCAGTGGTAAGGATTACATGTTCGCTTTCCTCCAATTCAGCTTAATTTAGATCCATAGAAACATTTTGTCTGTTTTAAACCTAAATTTGGCACTTTCCTCACGACTACATAAGTGAGTTTTAAAAAGAAAAAAAAAAGGAAATTCTATCAAAATCCATAAAGAGTTCGTGTTTGATCAATAAAACCTAAGGCATGTGTGTTATTGATTTCCTACTGATTGATTTTTGGGAGAAAGTGGCTGAATGGCACCAAGAAGGTTATCATACACCAAAGCCATAATTCAAGATAATCCGTCATATCTGGACATGAGCAGAGGTTAGTCACAGCTTGGGGGATGTTTGCTAAACAGGGTTCTTCAGGAAGAGAAAGAGAAGAGATATTCTGAAGAGGCGTCCATTCAATATGTAAGTTTGGTGATTAAAACGATGACTCAAACTTAAGCGTGACAGACTGACGAAAAATGCTATTTTGAAATTAAGTATAACAGACCGACGAAAATACCATTTCAAACTTAAGCATGACAGACTGACGAAAAGAATGTTTCAAAGTTAGGCATGACAGACTGACGAAAAGACTGTTTCAAAGTTAGGCATGACAGACTGACGAAAAAACTGTTTCAAAGTTAGGCATGATAGCGGCCACTCGAGGATAACTGTTAATGAGATTGTGTGTTGGATGATGAACAATACTATGAGGGGATTGAAAATGATGCGTGGGATGTGCAGAATTTGATTATTGAAGAGGACTGCTCAACAAGTATTTGTTAACATTAGACATGAAGACGACCATTTTGTAATCGGTTGGGAAGCAGCCCGGTGGTATTGTGTTCCACAGATGGGAAGTTCTTAGAAAGAAACTTTGTTCATGGAAGTTCTGTTTAGCTTTAGGTACACAGAGGGAGAAAGAAAAAGTATTTGCAATGGTGGTAGTTGGACACGAATGGTTTACAAGGAATCACCATATATTCTTAAGATGCGTCCATTCAATGATTGGCAATGAAAATGCTATTTCAAACATGAACACGACAGACCAAGAAAATGCTATTTCAAACATGAGCACGACAGACCAACGAAAATGATATTTCCAAAAGAAGCACAACAGACCAACGAAAATGCTATTTTTTACATAAGCACGACAGACCAACGGAAATGCTATTTCCAACAGAAGCACGACAGACCAAAGGAAATGCTATTTCCAACATAAGCACGACAAACCAAGAAAAGACTATTTCAAACATAAGCACTGCAAACCAATGAAACTGCTATTTGAAACCTAAGCACGACAAACCAACGAAAATGCTATTTGAAACCTAAGCACGACAGACCAACGAAAATGCTATTTGAAACCTAAGCACGACAAACCAACGAAAATGCTATTTGTAAACCTAAGCACGACCAACCAACGAAATTGCTATTTGAAACCTAAGCACGACAGACCAACGAAAATGCTATTTGAAACCTAAGCACGACAGACCAACGAAAATGCTATTTGAAACCTAAGCACGACAGACCAACGAAAATGCTATTTAAAAAATAAGCATGGTAAACTGATAGAGCCTCGTATATGGATTTTTTGTATCTGTACTAATGAGACAACATTTATTAAGGCCTAAAGGTCACTCGAGGATAAGGGTTAATGAAATGCTGAACAATACTATGAGAGGATTGAAAACGATGAGTGAAATGGACAGAATTTTATTATTTAAGAGGACAACTCAACAGGTATTTGTTAACATTTGACTTGAAAACGACCCTGTTGTAATCAGCTGGGAAGCAGCTCCGTAGTATTGTGTTCTATAGATGGGAAATTCTTCGAAAGAAACTTTGTTCATAAAAGTTCCATATGCTTTTAGCTCCACAAGGTAAGAAAGTAAAGTTATTTGATAGCTAGATGAGTTTTTGCTGTGAATATTTTCCGAGGAGAAACTATATATTCTTAAGATGATCCATTTAATCAGTATGTTAGGAAATAAAAATATGTTTCAAACTCATGACAAACTAAAATGCTATTTAAAACTGACAGACCAACGAAAATGTTATTTTAAAGTTAAACATGACAGACTCAAAAAAATGCCCTTTTCACAGTTAAGAATACTAGACCGATAGAAAGGTTATTTCAAAGTTAAGCATGACAGACTAATGAAAATGCTATTTAAAATTTCACTTGACAGACCGACGAAAATGCTATTTCAAAGTTAAGCATGATAGATCGACGAAAATGCTATTTTAAATTTAAGTGTGATGCACCAACCGATAGACAGAGCCTCTTATTGGGATTCTTGAACGCATCTAAAATAAGATACATCTATTCAATAAGCGCGTTTAGAGATGCAAATTTAATTTCAAGATGATGTGTGACCAACTGCCAGAAGTTTGGACGCATCTAAAAACAAGGGTTACCTTTGAAGAGTTTTGTGTTACATAGACATCAACGTCTGCGAGATGGGTTTTATTATTCCACCTACTCTGAAATCATTCCAAAATAAATGACTACCTTCTGCATATAAGCGTATACCGTAAATGTCATTGTTGTGTATCCTCCTCAACGGGGCCCTACAAATAATGCTACCTTTTATCCAGGGCCAGGACTGAAGCCGTTCCGTTATCATTTCCTCGGACAGCTGGTATATTCATAAAGAAGGATGACAACGATCTTAAAATTAACTATATTTTATTTATTTAAACTAACGGATATCCATTTCATTAACAACGAGTTGCTTACGGAAATATTTAGAGGGTCACGATTCAATATTACACGATAAGTTCGTCTAGAGCATTACAAACTATTAGTCCCCCCCCCCAACCAGCACACACACTCACCCGTACCTCGTAGAGGTAGGGAAGAAGACATTTGAAACATGTCTGCTCTTCTTTCACAGACCAAAACCCCAAGAGGGTGTCCCGTCTTTCTCTTTCTGCCATGTCTTATTTATCGACTTCCTGTTCGCTATGTCACTTCCTTGCCACGTTAACCTACTTTCATTATCTTCAAAGTGGAAATTTTATTTTTGTGTAACCTGCTTATAGATGCTTAGGGATCAACTGTACGACCAGTTGAGCAGCAAGATAAGTCAGAGTGCCAAGCATATCAAAATGCCGGTTTATAATAAGGCTAGAATGTTCCATTATGTTCAGAAGGGAAAGTCCATTCTCTGTGTTCTGATTGGCTGAGATTCATAAGTGGTCATTCTAGTGTATAAATGTTCATTCATTCGAATAAGTATTCTTCTATGAGATTGATGCCAGTTGAGGCCTTTATGCCGGTAAGTGTTTGTTTGATTCTATACTACTTATCTCTCATTGAATATTGTAACTATATATTTTATCTCAAATAACACGATACATTACTTCGATCGTCCATGTATAGTATTATTTAAAATAAAAAAGTATATGCTCTTACATACATAATTGGCCTTGTATCCAAATAAGCTAGTTCACATATGCTTGCGAAGAGAATCTCTTCAAACAAACTAGAATCATTCTCATTGGTTGAAATTGTGGACTTCACACCTTTATGTGAAATAAGTTTTTTCTTGGGGGGGGGGACGCCATGATCTAATTGTGCAGACATAGCAAACATTTATTGATCTTAGTGCATCACCTTTCCACTCAGTACAAGCAAAGGAAGAAGTGAATGAAAAACAGAGGAAAGAGTAAGCTGAACGAACAGAGAAAGAAAGGAAGTAGCTCATACAAGCTAGTAAATTTCACAACACCACCATTGATTCCTTACAAAAATCTAGTAAGAAAAAACTTGTATTATCTTCGTATAGAGCTCCATTTTCAATTTAATCCCTGGAAATGAAAAACAGACAAACAGTGACCAATTGAAAATAATATTCTACTAAATCTAGCGAATCCAGTTTATCCTACTATTTCTCTGCACATGAAACAATGAAGAGGGTAGGAGAGAGAGAGAGAGATGGGTTCATGCCACCTCATCTTCCTAAACCACTCATAGCAGAACTAGATCCAGGCAAGCTGAGACATTCTTAAATCAAATTATCTTCTTTTGCTCATGAACCTCTGCCATTACTAACCAGCAGAGCGTTACCACTGTCGACTAAAGAAAGAGTCTATCAAGCATGTGTACGCTGTATGATGATGATGTATGGAAGTGAAACCTGGCCAGTGAGGGTTTTATGCGTTCCATAGCGAGAAATGATATGAGAATGATACAATGGATATGTAATGTGAGTCTTAAAGACAGGATTAGATCTGATGACCTCAGAGGAAGATTAAATCTGGACATAATAGGTAGATGTGTACAGAATAAGAGACTTTGATGGTATGACCACATTGAAAGAATGAATGAGATGTAGAACAGTTAAGGTAGCAGGCCCAGTTTACAAGGAAAACATGGGTGGAAGGGATAAAAAATGAACTTTGAGAAAGAGGGATATATAAAGACTTGGTCAGAGATAGGTTAGTTTCTTGAAGCCGTCTGACGCATGCCAGCATGTAAAACAGACATTAAACCGAATATGATGATGATATTGAACTCTGTATCCATTCGCTTAATCAAAACTTATTTGTGAAGAAGCCAGCTTCATTCACAAGCAGATATACAGAATAATTATTGGATTTGAAAAAAAAAGCAGCAAAAAAGGTAAAAGTCTATGGATGGATGAGATAGAGAAATAGATTATGTCTGTCGGTTGTTTGAATGGATACATAATGGCAGAGAGATGACTGCACGTCTCTGCCTGATAACGAATCGACTCAGTTCCACCTGCTTGTTGGTTTATAGTATGCAAATCCTGTGCAGACAGCCTGATCAACGAATGAAGACAAAAGAATAGTATACAGTTTGGTAAACGGGTTTCTGGTGGAATCTGAGAAAGAAAAAAAAGAAAGCCGACAAAGCCGTCATCCTCTTGACGTCTACTGCTGCTGTGCAATGATATATATTTATCACCTGCTGTGAGTCTGCCATGTCTTTTTGTTGCAACAGTTTTGTGATGATAATGATGATGATGATGATGATGATGATAATGATGATGATAATGGTGCTAAATGATGTTGGCCCTTGTCTCTTTGTGAGAAGCAAAAGAAAACCTGAGCAAGATTCGTCTCTGTTTCATCGTCTTTGTTAGGTTGACGATAGTGTTGCGCCGATGCTATATCGGCAAATACATTTTGAAATCTCATAGTTGCAAGAAGAACTTGTAAATAATAAGACTCTTATACGTATACTAGCTGGACCCCGAGGAAATTCCACAGTGTTTTCTCCATTAATCTGTATAATTTATGGTTAATAATATTCCGATGGCTAGAAATGTGCACATATTTTACTGGCTAACTTTTGCGTGACGGGATGAAAGTATATATATTTATTTATATTACCCGGTTGCCCAGAGCAAAAGCTGTGTCTTCTGCGGTCGCCATCTCACCCGATCGCTCCCTTCTCAGTCACCCCACTGTCTTCCCAGCTCTCCCCATCCCTGCTCTCCCCCTTTCCTTCTCTACGTTGTCCGGGGAAAAAGTAAGTACTAATTCTGTCTTCACCCACCCCCTTCGATGTATATTAAGCTCACTGTTAAAAAAAATAAAATAAGTAAATCTCCGGCGATCGGACGATCTCATCTTCTTAAAAAGGGGGTTTCAGAGCATGACACAGATAAGTAGACGTTAGCATATTAATATATAGATTGACAAAACATTTTGTGACATAAATAACTACACACATATGCAGAAATAAGGTTTTTGTATATCATTTTAAAGGAGATTTTCTGGCGATTAAAATGAGTACTAGACAGCTGGGTTTAAAATGGGCAATTCCACAAGAAAAGTCCACATATGTTAGTTTATATGCTCCATTCAAAATGGCACTATGTATATTCGCGCAACAAGATAAAATTCGTAGACGCAAATAGTTTTTGGTGAGAAAACTTAGTCGTTTCTTATAAGACTTGTATCTGTGATAAATCAAGCAATTGTCAACCACCTCAACAAAATCAATCTACTTATTGACAAACAATACGGATTTCGTCCTGCAAAGTCAACTGCTAATGTCCAAACTGTAATATTTCATAGGATCAGCGAATCTTTTGAAGGGAACTTTTTTTCTAGAGCGATAGGTCTAGATATATCAGAGGGTTTTTGATAGGGTTTAGCACAAAGGGTTTTTGATAGGGTCTAGCACAAAGGGTTTTTGATAGGGTCTAGCACAAAGAGTTTTTGATAGGGTCTAGCACAAAGGGTTTTTGATAGGGTCTAGCACAAAGGGTTTTTGATAGGGTTTAGCACAAAGGGTTTTTGATAGGGTCTAGCACAAAGGGTTGCTTAACAAACTTGCTTGCTGGCAATATCTTCGCAATCATTGCGTTTTCTTTTCTCTGACAGGTCTATAAATGTACCCGTTGATGGTCAGAGGTCTGAAACACATAGTATCGAATGGCAGGACCTCGGCGAGCACTAGGGTTCAAGCTCTCACTGATTCTCTCCCTTTGAGCTGGAGCACATGATTCAATGGGGAAAAATAGTGGCTTGGAACGGGGGAAAAAGTGGTTTATTCATTTTAACAGTTCTTGGCCTTGATAAGTGGTTGCCCAAGAAAAAAAAGATGCAAATATGTAATTAGTTGTTACCGACAACAACGGAACTCATCTTGGTGAGTTGTGTGGTGTGATGGGAATCTTTGTGTCAGCTTTGATATGTTGCGACCAAGACATAAAACAAAACTGATTTGGCGGTGAGGTTTGTTGTGTATGCTTCCAGCATTGAGTTTAGCAATAAAGATAGAAGGCTTTTAAAATTAGAATTAAATCTTGGTGACAGTAGTACAGCATAGAGATTTGGATAGATCAGTTATGTATTTATGATCATGTGTATTGGTGTTAAATTTATGAACAAACTAGATGACCTGTGACCTGTTGGGTCAACGTTGGTACATCGTACATTCGTATATACATTTAGTGTCCTGAACCGATTTTTAAAATAAATAGATACTTATTTATTAGTATTTACTAAAAAAAAAATGACACTAGTAATGTACACATTCCGTCAAAAATGGCGGGAAAAAATTATGCCTCGCCAGTGTTTGCACTAATATATAAAATCATAAAATTACGTTAGTAAGTTGATTTTTCATACATCATTTCTGATGAGATGAAAACTTCAACTGTTGACTCTTTATTTAGAGTTGAGGATTTCTTACCGAATTCATATTTGCTTCTGTGCTTCCTCTCAACACTTGAAATGGTTTTGTCTAGCACATCTTTTACTCACTGATTTTTTTTTCTGATGGGATGGAAGTGCATATGTTTCTATATGTATGTATATTTAAGCAACATATTTTCCTTCGACCATATTTCATTAAATACGATAGACAACTTCTGTCTGCCTACTCTTGTCCTGATCCATTCCAATTTCGTTATGTATTTCCTTGTTTCTAGTAGGAACTGGCCGATGTATCTGCCATACTCACTTTTTACCCTAGTACTTTCCAATCCTACCGGATCCATCATCAAGGGTTCTTTATCAGTAAAGTCATGGTGCTACGATATTTATAGGTCAAACTTTTATTTGTTTTTTTTCTTATATAATTATTCATTTGTTAGTTACTATATTAATAGGGTACTATGCTAGTGTTAGAAGCATTTAAGGATATTGTCGCTATTATTAAAATGTATTTTGTTTGATAATTATTTATTTTATTTTAATATAAATATGCAAATAAAAACACATTGGTCTTTATAATAAAGAAGAGGATGTTTTCACACGTTTCCCATTATTATCAAAAGCTTTAGTATTTTACTATGACTAAATCTAAAGAATGCTAAAATTGATTTCTTGGTGTGATTGCAGATAACATGCAAACGTAGTACCGTTACTATGATTGAACTCACATTCTTCAGATTATGGTATTTTTGTGTTTAATGCATCCCCTCCCGGCACCACCTCATATCATTCGCCCTTACTTCTATCTAATACATTCACTGTGTAAACAATTAACCAAGCAAGATATTCAGAAGCTGTTGATAATCCTTACATCGAGGTGCCTTTCCTTCAATATTCAGGGTAAAGTTTTTTCGGCTTGTGTTCTCTCTGCCATCTTGCATGGTAGTGACACATAGGCTCCAAATACTTCTGACCTGCAACGGTTTTGGCGTAATGATTATAGAATTTAGTAGTCAGTGCTCAACTGTAGGACCAGTTGAGTAAAGTCTTTTCAAGTTTTCTCTGCCATCTTGCATGGTAGTGAGACATAGACTCCAAACACTTCTGACCAGTCGGTTTATATGAAAGCTGAAATGTTTCATTATGTTCAGATGGGCAAGTCCATTATCTGCGCTTTGATTGGCTGCTAATTCATGAGTAGATAATCCACTATATAAATAGTAGTTCATTTGAGCAATATTTACATTTACTTTTGGCCAGGATCAATGTGTAGTATCTGTTCTGATGGATACTACACCCTATAGACCGGTATCGTCTTGGCCTTCGGGGCTTGATTTACGCCGGTCTATGGGTTTGTCCTGTGCAGTTCTAGGAGGTCCACTCTCCCAGGCTTTGCCTCCTCACCCTTTGAGAAGGGGTTAGTTTATTGCTAATCTCCTGAGGCGCACCTACCGGGGAATGCCGACAGGGCTGCCCCGGCAATTTTTAAAGGTAATAGGTGCTCTTTCTTTAGGGTGGTGATTTATCAAATCCCACTTTTCGACCTTGTGTCACATTTTACTTTGTGGGAGGTAGATAAATACCTACATATGGAATATTGAAGCCATTTATACCGGTAAGAGTTAATTTGATTTTATAATGATCATGATATAACCAAGTTCATATGCCGCTGCAAATTAGAAGAAAGGATCCCTTTAACTGCTCTTTATCAGAAACTTGATATCGGTGGGATTATGAATGCCTTATGCGCTCAGCATCTCGGGTGGTTAGGCCATGTACAGCGGCCCAGCTCTTGTATGTATCAACTCCATAATACATCTAGATATCCTAAGCAGTCGGGAGCATAGTAGACTGAGAAAGACCTGACTAGAAAACCTGTAAGAAGTGAGTTTACTACATGCAACATGACTGATGTAAACCTTTTGGATCGGACCGTATGAAGAGCAGGCTGAGACATTGTCTGATGATGATGATGATATTTAGAGTTTTAGTATGATTAAAGATTTTCGTTAATTATTTTCGCTGGATGTTTTTGTGTTACCATTTAAGGGTTTCAAGTACTTTTCCCAAAAAAAAAACATTACATACTTCTGATGCATATTTTGTTTTGCATCTGTGCGTTGCAACATGAATAATTTTGAATAGGAAAGATCGCATGTATCATCGCTTATACCTAAGACCAGCAAAGATATTTTATAAATAAAAAAATTTGCAAACTTTGTTCACTCATTTCTTATTTCGCTGTTGTTTTTATTCATTACTTTTAACCATTCTTTTCTGAAAGTGACAGAATTCTGTCAAGAAACTGAACTTTATTTACTTTGTTCAGAATTAAAGTAATATTATACATAAATATTGTTGCCTAATTTTGTTAAATTTAGTAATCAGTGCTCAGCTGTCTGGCCAGTTGAGCTTGATTAGAAAACTGAGATAGAAGCCTAGAAAGTTAGTTTATAAGAAAGCTGGGACGTTCCATTATGCTTAGATGGGAAAGTCTATTTTCTGGGTTCTGATTGGTTACTAGTCCATGAGTGGATACTCTAAAAGATAAATATTGCTTCATTCAGGCAAATCATTAAGATTTTCTATCAACTATTTAGATCCCTTTATGCTGGTAAGTGTCAATTTGATTTTACAAATATATTATGATTGGCTTCATACATATATTGGTTAAGTAATATAGATTAATCATCATCATCGCTTCATACATACATTGGTTAAGTAATATAGATTAATCATCATCATCGGTTAATGCCCGTTTGACATGCTGTAATCTGTTAGGTGGCTTTTAGAAATTATTAACTTCCAAATTAACCTATCTCTGGCCAGGTCTTTACTAATCCCTCGTTCTCTCAAATCCATTCTTATCACTTCCACCCATGTGTGTTTTGGTCTTCTCTTGCTAACTGACCTCGCTACCTCAACTGTTCTATATCTACTAACTCATGCACTCCCATCAATTCTTTCAACGTGAACAAATCAACAAAGTCTCTTGTTTTGCACACATCTCCCTATACTGTCCGCATTTTATCTTCCTCTGAGGCCATTAGATCTAATCCTTTCTATAAGAATCAAATTACGCATCCATTGTATCATTGTCATACTCTTTCTCTCTGTGTAACATATGGCTTTAACCTTCATTGGCCATGTTTCACTTCTATACATCATTACATATATAGGGGCTAATCTTCACATTAACTGTAAGACCAACTCTTATAATAATATTTAATAAAAGGATCGCCAAAAAAAGGAAAACAAGTATCTTCTATAAACAACAAATGATATATTTATTTAAGTGGCCGACACCGTCGGGTGTAGGTTGCCAGAAGTTTCAAACAGCGAAGAAAGAGACAGTAATAATACAGGTTGGCTGCCGAATGTCTTTTTCTCAGAGCAGGATATCTTCAAGTGAAGATAACCGTGCTCGGTGTCAAGTTGACAGAGAAAGGACATCTTTCTTCGTGGGTGCCTGGAATCTCTCTGCCTGCTCTACAATTTCCCAAAAGTGCAGTTGAAATTGATATGCCCAGGAATCTGACTGGTCCTCGTGTGACCAAACAGCCTCACAGGGGCTGCTTTCTGCAAGAGAAAAGAAATGTTAATGCTTATGACTGCTACACATACACATGCCTGATAGACTTGGTCGATAGTGGTAATGCTCTGCTGGTTAGTAATGGCAGAAGTTCTTCTGATGCTGGTTATAATTTAACAAATATGTAAATGCAAGATTCTTTAATAAGCGGATTCATGCCATATCTGATAAACCGAAAACAAAAATTATCAGACAGATATTGTTACATAAAAATGGAAGTCTATTACATTGTGAATAGTCCTTTCTATTTTGAAGTAACTTATATCACTATGACATTTACATAATATACCAATAATACTGTTGCCATATTTGGGCTGGTGAACCTCTGTCCAATTTGAAGGGTTCTTGATAAGGTGCAGAAACGTATCTGTAATTTGATTAGCCTCAACTTTTCTTCTCTGCACTCTCTCTCATAGACGTGATGTTGCTAGTCTCAGTCTTTTCTATAAATACTATTATGGCATGTGTTCTTCAGAATTGTGTTATCTATTCCCTCCTTTCTTTGTTCCAGCTCGCTTGACTCGTTGGTCTAGTGGTCTCCATCAACCTACTCTTTTGATATTTCATTGTAATACAGCTTCCTATTCCAGTAGCTTCTTTACCAGAACTGCAGGCTTGTGGAACTCTCTTCCTGCTGACTGTTTTCCTTTTACCTATAGCCTTGGTTTTTCAAGACTAAGGCCAATAGGCATCTCCTGTCTTTGCGATAATCAGCTTTCGTTCTTGTTAGCTCCTTACATCAAGTGGCTTCATGTCTTGTCTGGAGGGATTTCCATTAAAAAATATACCAAAAAAGACATTTATTTTGGAGTGATTTTACAGGCGTTGGACTAACAGAACCAACATCTCAAAGGATGGTGCCTACATTATACAAACCTCTTCCAAGGCAATCCTTGTTTTTCTCTTCCTGACCATTTACTAGCCATCTAAGCTGTGACTCGCCTCTGGTTATATCGAAATATGCCAGATAATCTTGAATGATGGCATAACTGTATGATGACCTTCATTGTGCCGTCCAGCCACTCGTTCTGAAAATCAATCAATAACAATCAATAATACTTTTATTGATCAGACTCTAACTCTTTGTGGATTTTTTTTTATAGAATTTCCTCTTTCTTTTTAAAAATCACTTATATAGTGCTATAGTAGTAAGAGAACCATGTTTCTGTCTGTGACTGCTAACTGCTACAGGGTGGCCAAAAAGTCACTGAGGGATTTTTAACTTGAATAGATTCTTTACTTTTTATAGTATCTCAATGGAATTGTAACAATATGACGAAGATAATGGAGATTTGTTTGCAAAAACAGAACAAAAATGAAAACGAATTTATTCATGAAAAATAACATCTTTTATATTGTTTGTATTTTCAGTCTGTGAGGAGCTTTTTCTTTGGGGGTATCTCAAAGAAAAAGTTAACACTGTTAACCTCAAATAAATCTATCTCATTTATACTAGTACATCACTACTACCCCTTCCAAAAAGGAGCAGGTTATCCGTGGGAGGATGGTATCATAACCACAGAAAAGATACTACACTACCCTCCAAAAAAGAGGAAATAATGCATTGTATCATGACGAACGAACATATATTACACTACCCGCACCCCAAAGGAGGAGGTAATGCCTGGGAGGATGGTCTCATTACATCAAATACTACACAATAACCCCCCCCCCCAAAAAAATGGATATGGTAATGCCTGAGAGGATGGTATCATGATTACGGAATAGGTACTACACTACCCATCACCTCCCTCGAAAAGGTAGGAGGTAGTGCCTGGGAAGATAGTATCATGACAAACGAATAGATACTGTTCACTGTTTCCCAAAACAAGATGAGCAATTACATTCTGAGACAATTTTAGAAAACTAACCTTTTTTGCATAATGCTTAGAGTGTTTGCTAATGGACCAAGAGACAGGGGTTCAATCCTCAGTCGAGTCATACCAGACTCATAAACGATGACTTGATGTTATAAGGTAAGAATCAAAGATAAGTAGAAAACTCCAGGGAATAGAATGTCGCCCTCCCTTACATCTCGTGTGGTAACCAATGAAAAAAGAGCCTTCAGGTCATGCTCAACAATGGTAGATCTATTTATTTATTTTTCCACCAGATTTTACAAATATTTTACTTCGTGCTAGCTATAAAGCAGTAGGAGCTAGCTAAAGATGGAACTTGCTATACCCAGGTACTGTACCAACACTGCTCAAAGAACGGGTATAGACTAGTTGAACATTAGTAATATTATGATTTCTTGAAAACCTAAATTATCTCGGGCAACGACGCATAGGGTCAGCTAGTTGAAAAGTAAAAAGGTGGCAGGTACCAGAAATCATTTATTCTTTCATTTTAAGAATATGTAATTTTGTAAGATTATGTTTGAGTGTAAGTTGTATATGAAAATGAAAATTGGTCACATTCATAAGGTGTTAAGAAAATGATGAAAATAAAAAAGTTTTAAAAAGTGTTGTTTAATGCATGTACCAAGGAGAGCGCTCAGAATCAGTGGCCTTATGCTACACTGGCATAGGTGAAAAAAAAGTGGCACCGTCAGAGCACATAGATTTAAAATAAGAGGAAAATTTAAATCTTATAATTTCGATAATTCGGACTACTGTTCTCATCTACGTTTCGGATGCTGTAAACTTCAGCTTTCTTTCGGTGTATCTTTTCAGACTTGGGAATATTTCTGTCGAATTTGGGAATCTAGACGGAATTTCAAATGCAACGCTATATTTAATCCACAGAGATAGCATGCTCTCGTTCCGTCAGCCATGACTGGGAGAAGTCTTCAGTAATTCACAATTTTTTGTATTGCCCGCACCGAGGATTAAACCTTCAACCTTCAGATGACTATTACTTAGAACTGAATTTTACTTAGTCCTATATCCACTGTGTCGAAATTCCGTAGAGATTCCCGAGTTCGACAGAAATATTCCCGAGTTCGAAAAGATACACCTGAAGAAGGCCGGAGGTTAGCGTGGTCGAAACGTTGAGATAATAACATTCAAGATGAGAACAGTAGTCCGAATAATCTAAATTTATACAAATTAGCACTCCTCATTGAAAAAATTCAGAAACAAATTAGAATCTGTCTCTTTTTTTCTTTAACCACAGATTGGACTTTAGACATATATGCCTAAATAGACATATATGCCGAAATTAAACTTTCAGAAGAATAAAAAGATTTGTTTATTTTAGTGACTGTTAGTGATTCTTTAAATCTTCTTCCTTTTCTATTCATTTAATGCCACTTTTCACTTGTTCATGCGTCAGACGTTTTTTTTAAATATTTTGCAAGTTTACTGTCCAGTCCTCACAGTTCAACGGGTCAACTGTCTCCAAATTCCACTCTGTACCGTTTTGTCTAATAACTTGTTACTAAGTTTTCCTTAGCCGGTCAACCTCCCTGCAATTCAAGACATCCATGCTTCTGAAACGATTTATGCATGATGGTGAATTCTCCACATGACCGTACTAGCAAAATCGATTAGTCCTTAGGACAATTTCTATGCTGGGCAAATGAAGTGCTTTCAGCAAATCATCTGACCTAAGGTGTTTGGTTTGGTCACAGTTCACATTGGATCTGTTATTGTGCTGCAGTCAGTGTTATATGTACAGCATGCACTAAAGAAAGCCTTGTTCTAGGTTGGGGCATTATCCCATGCTTGTGGTTTTACTGAGTTGAAATCAACCACCTGCGCTCAGCATATCTCCGAGATAGCAGAAAGAGTGGGAGACATGGAGAGGGTTTTATTTCATCAAAGCAGCAATGATATTACAGAACATACTCTTCTCTATTGAATGTCCCATGTTTGCTTCAATATATCACTGCGTCAGTCTGTATGAAATCAAATTGTAGAGGATGCAAAAATACTAGTTTTGCATACTCACCACTCCTCTCCATGTTGGATCCAAGAATCACTTAAACTCAGTATTATAACAATAAACTGATTTCTTTTTTATTGACTCCCTAAAATCTATTTTCGTTGGTATGTAGTACAGATAAGGGGAAACTAAACAGAGCGAAAGAAAGACAACTCTGTTTTCCTGGAGAAAGAAAGATTGATCATAATTTATCCTATCCTTTTTATTCAACGCTTATTCAACGCTTATGTTCCTATGTGGTCACTTGACTTTTATGATCATTCATTTTGCTTGTGAGCTCAATGACTTCATATACACACTCCGTGTAAAGTTAAATCTCACACTGTTTTCTTAACTTGCTTTACTTAACATTTGCACCTGCCTCAACCTAGAACAAGACTTTCTTTAGTGCATGCAGTATATATAACACTGATTTTTTTTTGAAAAGTATGGATGAATATTAACAATCAATATCTTAATTTTTTTTATACACCTGTATGATAATTGCTCAGAATATAAAAATAATTAACTATAAACCTGTATTATTAATAGTATGAAAATATCCTGTAATATGCATCACTTGTTAAAATATATTTTTTCCTTTTTTACAGGTAAGTCTGCTTTTCTTATACTTTGGGATCTTGTGAATATGTGCATCACATGATTTTTCAGGTAAGTATTATATTTTACAGTCCATGAGATATAGATTTTTTTTATTACGTGCCCGTGTTATATTTACCCTTCAAAGTAATAATGTAATGAAACGAACTTTTATATATATATATATATATATATATATATATATATATATATATATATTAAAAAGAAACAATATGAAGAAATAGGAAATTATGAAAAATAAAGGAAGACGAAAATGACAGAATTAAGAATGATTGATGAAAGAGAGAATAAATAACAACAAAAATAAAATGGAAAATATAATGATAAAATAAGATAGAAATGATTGGCTAAAAAGGAATGAAAATGAAGGAAAATTAAATAGCCAATAAGAAAAGAAAATGAAAATTTAAAATGAAAGAAAGAAATTGATTGGTTACAAAAAGGGGAATGAAAGACAGAAAGAAGAATGATTGGTCAGTCAAAACAGAAGAAAAAAAGAAAATGGAAGAAAAATCGGAAAGAAATAAGATAGGAATAATTGGGTAAAAATTAAGGAAAATGATAAAAAATGTAAGACATAGTAAAGGAGAAAATGAAATGAAACTTTAAAATGAAAAAAAAAGAAATAGGACAGAATTGATTGGTTAAAAAAAGGAGAATGAAAAAAAAAAGTAAAAATGATTGTTAAAAAAAGGTAAGAAAATATATGAAAAAGCAAATGACAAAAGAATGAAAACAAGGGTACTAGAAATAATGGAAGGAAAAAGCAACAAAACTGAGACGAAGGTAAAGAAATATGGAAGAAGAAAGACTTGGACAAAAAAAATGGAGGAAATTAAAATGAACGAATGAAATCTGCAGATAAAGAAGAAAAAAATATAGAAAAGATGATTGAAAGAAAAGCAACCAGGGATGCAGAAAATGATTGTAGAGAAAGAGGAACAAAAGTCTAAGAAAATGAAAGAGTTTCCTCGGCAAATGCTTGACTTCAACCAATCAGACGCCCAGAATAATACACACACACTTTATTCTGGAAACCGGTTACCGATTATATAAGCAAGGACACAATGGAAAGTCAGCATAAAACTTCCACACAAACACTTGCCCGTCGTTCCCAACAATTAATACTAAACTACTCACAGGCGAACTAGATATGTACACGACAGCTACTCCCGCTGTAAAAAAAAGACCGAATCTTTCCTTTCAGATTTTACTTAAAAAATAGAGACTTTTCTCTCTTCATTCCAGAGATTCTTCTACTTGGTCTTTTAAACGAAGTTTGTTAAATAAATATGAATTATTTGTATGAATTATCTTTGATGTTGCCTTTTTCTATACAAATTCTACTGTGATCAAGAATATCTCCAATCAAGTGTGTTGACTGAAATTTGCCAACTAAATACTCAAATCTTTCTGATTTTTTGTTTGCTGCTTCAGATTGACAGGAACACGCACACGTATGCAAAGATTCCAAATAAATACACACGCTTTATTTTTAGATTCATTATAACCTTTTTCTTGTCTACCCTATAGATATAAAAATGATCGCCTCTTCGTTTTCCACATTTCGAAAAAGAAACATTACATTTATGATAAAGGCTACTTTAAAAAAGAGAAGAGTCTAGCAGGCACGTGTATGAAGTGTGGTGACGTCTGGAATTGAAACCTGGCCAGTGAGGTTTGAGGACATGCATTGCATGGAGAGAAATGATATGAGAATGATGCGATGGATGTGTAATCTGAGTCTTAAAGAAGCTTAGATCTGATGACCTCGGAGAAAGATTAAATCTGAAAAGTATAGGGAAATGTGTATCGAATATAAAAATATGTTGGTATAAGGTTAGGGTTAGTCATGTTGAGAGAAAGGATGAGAATTCTTGGGTTGAAAGATGGAGAAGAGTTAAGGTAGCAGTGTCAATTGGCAAGTGGAGGCCAAAGAGAACATGAAAGGAAGGTGATCAGGAAGGATTTGAGAGAGAGAGAGAGAGAGGTATGAATAAAGACCTAACCCTAACCTTAACCTGTTTGGAAGTCAATTCTTAAAAGTCGTCCAATAGATGTCAGCATCTAAAACGGACCTTAAAACGAATATGATGATTATGATGTCTGTATAGTGTTGATGTTCCCCACTGTTATGAGGTTAATCTTAATTATACGTAGTTATTTCATTTAAGCAAAAAATATACATTCACAAGAAGGTTTCTTTTAAAACAAAAACAATAATCATAAAGTTCATCTTTTGCCTTAGGCATGATGCCGAAATCGTTTTAGAGGAGAGGTGGGGTCGATGGTCATCCAATTTTGTCAAAATCTTTTGGGCTAGACACTTTCACCAAAATACCAGATTCACTCTGTGGCTTGATCTTACTTAGATGATCTCCTATTTGTTTTAAAAGGATTTTACTTAAAAAAGGTTCATCATGGAGAGTCTGACCACATTGACAAATATTGGAAAAAAAGAAAGAAAATATGTAGGTTAGTAGGGCCCTCATAATCCTCTAAGTGTTATGCCACCCACTGTCTTTTTGGGCGCTCCAAAACCAAGCAGATTGTATCTAAATGGGAGTGGGTGATACGTGGGATCTCAAAAATAAAAGAGATCGAGATGGAATATGAGAATGGATGGTGTATGTAGTTATGTGTTAGTAGTTGTCAAAGGAAACCTTTGGCTTTTTATACGAAACTAAAGTCAAGAGCATGGACGTACAACATATCATTTACTTCTGTATCTATTCTGCACAGCAGGAGCTACATTACATTTCTTCTTTTATTCTACAAACTCAAAGGCTTGGTCAAGATGACGTCCGGCCACCTTGTGGTCTTGATGAAGGGTATCCAACCACTTTTGTTTCGGTCGTCCTCTCTACCTTTTCAATCTTGAATCAAGTTGTCGTTTGTGCTCAGCACAGACGATTTTCCCGCATTTTGTCTGCGATCAGTATAACATCATAACAAGTGGAAATATTTCGGTCAGGCTGGAAGTCCAATGCAAAATCTTTGACTCCGTGACTGAGTGTTGTCTGTATCGACGACCAGCACCCGAAGCAGTGCAAAGCAGTAGGTGGTACTAAAGTCCGGTAGATCTCAGACTTGTTGATCATTGATTAGTGTACCACAGAATAGACCAGTCGCAGTACACCATTTCAGCCATCCAGTATTAATTCAAGCGGTGATTTCACCGAGGATACTGCAGTCGTTGCTGATACTGAAACTAAGATATTTGAAGCCACAACATAATACAACTAAATACAACAATCAAATCGACTCATATTAATACATGTGTATTTTGAGGTGTTACATTAATACTCTTCTTTGTATATATTCTCAAATGTGTTACGTGCAATACGTATACAAATTAATTTTTCTTCTGAGATATTATGCATTGAAAAAAAGTATTTGCTTTTGTCATTCTTTGAATCTTCCTGGAATAAAAAATTATCAGGTCGGTTCTTGTTGGCGTTGTCGTTAACTACTGCTTCTCGCTCTGTTTTTTTTTCTTCTTTACAACTCCAGACAGTGATATTGGCGCCATTTTTTTCATTAACTATTACATACGTTTGAACTGTGTGCGTTTATGTATTGTGTGTGTGTGTGTGTTTTGGTCGTCTTTTTGTGTCTCTTGAATCTTGTTTTCACGTTGCTCGTCAGTATATTGCGTATGTGTCTCTATATTTTGTGTGTATGTGTATGTGTGTATGCATTTAGATGTAGACTATTGCATTGCTTTTACCCTGTCTTTTTATCTCGCAACACTGATACGCTTCGATCAGTTCTGGTTTGTTTCATAATTGTGTTTTATTTTCGTTTCTGATAGAATAAAAATTTACCCCTCCTTAACTGCATTTTCTGGTTTTCTTTTACCATTTCCTCTTTCTTTTTCTTTCCATTTACCTAAAACAACACTCATAATCCCTTTTTAGTACTACTTTGTAAAATCTCTTATTTAATTATCATTACAGTACGAAGAAATAATCTCACCCAACTTTTGCTTAAACCTTTTTACCACACTATAACCTAGGTTCATTGTTCTTTTAATTTTCTAAAGGCGACGATAGATTGTGATAAAAGCAAAGGCGACAACGTAAATGTGCGTGACAATAATGAACCCACGATAGAGTAGGAAGAGAATTGAACAAGTTGAGGGAGGAAAGACTGACATGAGTAATCTTCTTTTTATGTTTCTAGTTGTGTATAAGCAGTTTTATTTTATTTCAAATTATGTTGTTTGGTTTCCGTACTCAAGGATTTTTCTTAATATTATACTTGTCTGGTTTCCTGTAAACAGGAGTGCTTTAAGGAAAAAATACCCCCACACACCACATTAAAGATGAAGATAAAGAAACGGTCAAAAAGACACAAAACAGTTTTAATGTTGGCTCAAACAATGTAACTGAGATATGGATTTACAGGCTTGAGTAATTCAAGTAGAAACTTAATTTCAGAGAAAAGACTGAGTTGTCAGTCTACGTGTTGGATATTTCCAAAAGGTTTTTAAAAATCAATATTGTGTCCAAGCTGCAGGCATCGGAAGTTTTTGAAAACTCAGACATGAAAATCGGATCAGATTTCCTTGTTAGATAATCTCTTTTTTGCTCCTGCATTTTCGTTGCTGTTACAACTTTTAATATTTGCTCATTATTCTTAACTTGTCTATTGTGATGATTGTCACAGTAAATTTTTCGATACATTTGCTCATTATCTTAGGTGATAATTATCATTGCTAAGTTTTAGGTACATTGCTGTTTTTGCTTGGTGATGATTGTTATAGCTAAGTTTTAGAAACATTTGTTTTTATGCTGGGTAATGATTGTTATAGCTAAGTTTTAGATATATTGCTTATTATGTTATGTGATAATTAGCATCGCTTAACTTTAGGTGCATTGCTTAATATGCAAGGTAGTAATTAGCATCGCTTAACTTTAGGTACATTGCTTATTATGCTGGGTGATAATTAGCATCGCTTAACTTTAGGTACATTGCTTATTATGCTGGGTGATAATTAACATCGCTTAACTTTAGGTACATTGCTTATTATGCTGGGTGATAATTAACATCGCTTAACTTTAGGTACATTGCTTATTATGCTGGGTGATAATTAACATCGCTTAACTTTAGGTACATTGCTTATTATGCTGGGTGATAATTAGCATCGCTTAACTTTAGGTGCATTGCTTATTATGCTGGGTGATAATTAGCATCGCTTAACTTTAGGTACATTGCTTATTATGCTGGTTGATAATTAGCATCGCTTAACTTTAGGTGCATTGCTTATTATGCTGGGTGATAATTAGCATCGCTTAACTTTAGGTACATTGCTTATTATGCTGGGTGATAATTAACATCGCTTAACTTTAGGTGTATTGCTTATTATGCTGGTGATAATTAACATCGCTTAACTTTAGGTACATTGCTTATTATGCTGGGTGATAATTAGCATCGCTTAACTTTAGGTGCATTGCTTATTATACTGGGTGATAATTAGCATCGCTTAACTTTAGGTACATTGCTTATTATGCTGGTTGATAATTAGCATCGCTTAACTTTAGGTGCATTGCTTATTATGCTGGGTGATAATTAGCATCGCTTAACTTTAGGTACATTGCTTATTATGCTGGGTGATAATTAACATCGCTTAACTTTAGGTGTATTGCTTATTATGCTGGTGATAATTAACATCGCTTAACTTTAGGTGCATTGCTTATTATGCTGGGTGATAATTAGCATCGCTTAACTTTAGGTACATTGCTTATTATGCTGGGTGATAATTAACATCGCTTAACTTTAGGTGTATTGCTTATTATGCTGGTGATAATTAACATCGCTTAACTTTAGGTGCATTGCTTATTATGCTGGGTGATAATTAGCATCGCTTAACTTTAGGTACATTGCTTATTATGCTGGGTGATAATTAACATCGCTTAACTTTAGGTGTATTGCTTATTATGCTGGTGATAATTAACATCGCTTAACTTTAGGTGCATTGCTTATTATGCTGTATGATAATTAGCATCGCTTACCTTAAGGTACATTGCTTATTATGCTGGGTGATAATTAACATCGCTTAACTTTAGGTGTATTGCTTATTATGCTGGTGATAATTAACATCGCTTAACTTTAGGTGCATTGCTTATTATGCTGGGTGATAATTAGCATCGCTTAACTTTAGGTACATTGCTTATTATGCTGGGTGATAATTAACATCGCTTAACTTTAGGTGTATTGCTTATTATGCTGGTGATAATTAACATCGCTTAACTTTAGGTACATTGCTTATTATGCTGGGTGATAATTAACATCGCTTAACTTTAGGTGCATTGCTTATTATGCTGGGTGATAATTAGCATCGCTTAACTTTAGGTACATTGCTTATTATGCTGGTTGATAATTAGCATCGCTTAACTTTAGGTGCATTGCTTATTATGCTGGGTGATTATTAGCACAGCTTAACTTTAGGTACATTGCTTATTATGTTAGTTGATAATTAGCATAGCTTAACTTTAGGTACATTGCTTATTTTGCTAGGTGATAATTAGCATCGCTTAACTTTAGGTACATTGCTTATTATGCTGGGTGATAATTAGCATCGCTTAACTTTAGGTACATTGCTTATTTTGCTAGGTGATAATTAGCATTGCTTAACTTTAGGTGCATTGTTTATTTTGCTGGGTGATAATTAGCATCGCTTAACTTTAGGTGCATTGCTTATTATGCTGGGTGGTAATTAGCATCGCTTAACTTTAGGTACATTGCTTATTATGCCAGGTGATAATTAGCATCGCTTAACTTTGGGTGCATTGCTTATTATGCTGGGTGGTAATTAGCATCGCTTAACTATAGGTGCATTGCTTATTATGCTGGGTGGTAATTAGCATCGCTTAACTTTAGGTACATTGCTTATTATGCTGGGTGATAATTAGCATCGCTTAACTTTAGGTACATTGCTTATTATGCACGTGATAATTAGCATCGCTTAACTTTAGGTGCATTGCTTATTATGCTGGTTGATAATTAGCATCGCATAACTTTAGGTGCATTGCTTATTAGGCTGGGTGATTATTAGCACAGCTTAACTTTAGGTACATTGCTTATTATGCTAGTTGATAATTAGCATCGCTTAACTTTAGTTACATTGCTTATTTTGCTAGGTGATAATTAGCATTGCTTAACTTTAGGTACATTGCTTATTATGCTGGGTGATAATTAGCATCGCTTAACTTTAGGTACATTGCTTATTTTGCTAGGTGATAATTAGCATTGCTTAACTTTAGGTGCATTGTTTATTTTGCTGGGTGATAATTAGCATCGCTTAACTTTAGGTGCATTGCTTATTATGCTGGGTGGTAATTAGCATCGCTTAACTTTAGGTACATTGCTTATTATGCCAGGTGATAATTAGCATCGCTTAACTTTAGGTGCATTGCTTATTATGCTGGGTGGTAATTAGCATCGCTTAACTTTAGGTGCATTGCTTATTATGCTGGGTGGTAATTAGCATCGCTTAACTTTAGGTACATTGCTTATTATGCTGGGTGATAATTAGCATCGCTTAACTTTAGGTACATTTCTTATTATGCACGTGATAATTAGCATCGCTTAACTTTAGGTGCATTGCTTATTATGCTGGGTGATAATTAGCATCGCATAACTTTAGGTGCATTGCTTATTATGCTGGGTGATAATTAGAATCGCTTAACTTTAGGTTCATTGCTTATTATGCTGGGTGATTATTAGCATCGCTTAACTTTAGGTACATTGCTTATATTGCTGGTTGATAATTAGCATCACTTCAATTTAGGACATTGCTTATTATGCTGGGTGATAATTATCATCGCTTAACTTTAGATACATTGCTTATTATGCTGGGTGGTGATTAGCATCGGTTAACTTTAGGTACATTGCTTATTATGCTGGGTGATAATTAGCATCGCTTAACTTTAGGTGCATTGCTTATTATGCTGGGTTATAATTAGCATCGCTTAACTTTAGGTACATTGCTTATTATACTGGGTTATAATTAGCATCGCTTAACTTTAGGTGCATTGCTTATTATACTGGGTTATAATTAGCATCGCTTAACTTTAGGTGCATTGCTTATTATACTGGGTGATAATTAACATCGCTTAACTTAAGGTACATTGCTTATTATGCTGGGTTATAATTAACATCGCTTAACTTTAGGTGCATTGCTTATTATACTGGGTTATAATTAGCATCGCTTAACTTTAGGTACATTGCTTATTATGCTGGGTTATAATTAGCATCGCTTAACTTTAGGTGCATTGCTTATTATACTGGGTTATAATTAGCATCGCTTAACTTTAGGTACATTGCTTATTGTGCTGGGTGATGATAGTCGTTGCTAAGTTTTAGATTCATTCTTCAATGTGATTATTATCAGAGCTAAGTTTAAGATATATTAGCTTCTTGTGAGGATTGCTATAGCTTAGTTTTATTAATTTCCAATCGTTTTTGTTTACATTCTTATATTTAGTCATTTCACTAGATTCTGTGTCGATTACTAATGTCATAGATAAAGTCGGAGAAGATTACCCCCTCTCAGTTACATGGCTTTCTTACTGCTGCTAGAATCAATGATTTAAAATATTTTAGTGTACATAAATTTTTGCTACACAACTTGTAAACTCTACGGATACTCAAATGGTTAATAACCATTCACATTTTCTTACAACAAGGCTTATTATTTAAATTAAAGCAAACAGCGAATATTATTTTGTATTAATTATCTTCATTATTATTTTTCATAAATATTAATCACGCATCAAAAACAAGCTACATAGGATATATTTATACAACGATTAACGATTTTGTTACGCTTACGATCACCCATACCTTTCACTTTTCTTTATAGTAGAGAAAGCCGGATAAAACTTTTTGTTTAACTTTTATTTCGTTAATTATAGGCAATTGTGTACATCTATATAAGTTAAAATGACTTAATTAGAATTTTTTTATCGATTTCCATAAGCAGTTATTCTTTTAAATATTTAAAGATTTATTTTCTTTATGTATACGTATTGACGTCTGAAATTAATACCCTAACTCGCACTCTCGTAATAATTACCGTCACTTTCACACAGACCTTGTTTGTCTTCTATCCGAAAAAGATACACAGCATGTTTCTTTGTGATAAACTGAATTTTTTTACTCATTTAATCGTTACACATTATCAACTGGCTTATGTCGCCAAAGTCACATCGTGCGCTTCATTACTGATCATAAACTATCTGATCACATCAGTATCACAGAGTTACAAAAACTCATTGGCATCCCATCAATATCTTCTGTCATCAAATGTAAATCTTGAGATTGTCTGGTCACATTAAGGCGAACACTGCAACCCTAAACCGCCAGAATGGATGTGTTATTTGTTAAAATGTTCCTAAATTTGTTTTTGGGATGCCATGCTTTATAAGATGTTGGTATATGGAGCTTTGAGGGGAGGTGTGGTGGCAAGTAAGTCGGCGTGATATGGTAGTCCTAGTCATACCAATATATGTGCTATTTGCAAAGACCCATTCTCCGATAGGGCATTTAAACACGAATATGGCATTACTAGTTTTAAGTCTCTATCAGCTGGGCTATTTTTTTATTAATAAATTACTAGTTTTTGACTTTTTGTAGTATATAATGAATCTGATTTTAGAGTTATTATCTACTGGGGCTACGTGTTTGTGTATAATATTTTTTTAATCATTTTTTCTTCGGCTTTAGGGTTGGGGTGCATTTGGTTACAGTAGAATAAGTTAATATTATTAATATTGTTGTTGTTGGAGTTTTTATTTATGGCGGTTAGGATGTGTTTTATTTGTTGATCAACTACATAGTTAGGAAAGTTATCATTAATAACAAACAATACATCCATTCTGGCGGTTTCGGGTTGTAGTGTTTGCCTCCCCATAATGGAGCATTTTTTATACGCATTAATAAACCAAACATCAATCATCCCCGTTATTAGGGGGTGAAGGTGTATTGAAGTGCTGTTGAAATAATTTAAAAGAGCGCTCTCTTGATAGATTCACCAATTTATTTCATTTTGCAACCGCCTGACGACGACCGTAGTCGGTTGAAAACGTTCGCACAAAATACAGAGATTTTTTACACGACTTGGATTATAACATCAAAACCATCGTACGAAGACTAGAAAAAACGGATCAAAAGCTGAATAAGCAGAAGTTGGCACTCCTGTTTAATCAAACATGTATAAAAGAAAGAATACTGCCCAATTATACAAATTTAAAATATATATATATATATATATATATATATATATATATATATATATATATATATATATCACAAACGTACTACTTCTTATCAAAGCCGATATGCCACTCGATGATAAGGGTTATTGGATAGGACAGGTAGTCGGTGAGACACCCAGGGGATTTGTAATGATCGTTGTAACTGGTAGAGGAATTGATTATTTAAGAGGACGAAGAGATTGAAATTCAGATATGTAGCAATAGAGTGGGTTTTGCATAATGCGAAGAATTGCAGTGTATCATCTTGCTGAGCTGGAGAGGAATGGGCACGGACATGTTTTTTCAGCCTAAGACATGCGGAATGATGTCTATTTACCATGCAGCATCTTCTACGACCCAGAAAAGGGTTAGCTTTACACTGTTTAGTTTCGGTACTGCTATCGAACATGAACCAGTTTCCGTGAACTTCACGTCGGCAGCATTCGGGCATGCTACGTAAACCCCCAAGAGATGAGCGATTAGCCAAGCTGCTGTCAGCTACCAGACTACAATTTTTTAACGAGTATTGAAATTGATTAAAGCCAGATGCAATTGATCAAAGCCTGTGCATGTTTATTTCCTGTTAAATTCCCCCCCCCCCAATGAATTACTAAGAGCTGTGTAGTAGTGTCGAATCTCCAGAAGGAGTCATTGTTTTCTGCCAGGAAAGAAAGCTGTTAGTAAAAAGAAAAAAATGTCAAAAACGTTATTACATGTGCTGATTGATAAAAAGAAAAGGAATAACGGACAAGTATTAATGGAGGTGTATAAACACTCAATGTAGAGCTTGGAAGCTTGGAATTCCGTAAGAAATGACACGTTTTTTATGGTTATTTTCAATCTTTCTTGAAAATAAAACTGAAAAAAATATGACGCAGCAACGTATCAAAGTTATTGGCTGCCACCATTCGCCTCGTCATCTCTCGGGTGTTTACGTAGCATGCCCGAAAGCTGCCGACGCGAAATTCACGGAAACTGGTTCATGTTCGATAGAAGTACCATAGTTTCGTCTTGCAATATGGCTAGTCTTTTAGAAAACAAACAAAAAACTATAGAAATAGCATAATAAAATATATTATTACATTTTAAATATTTTTTTGGATTTCTTTTTTTTTATGTAAAATAAAGGATTATAGTTTCCAAAACCGTTTTAATCTTCAATCGATCTCAATCATAAATGACCATTGAGGTCACGTAGAATGAGAGAGCTAAGTACAAAATGTTCGATTACAAGAAATTGGAAAAATTATATAAATAAAAGTAAATCAGTGACCTGAACTGGGAGAACATGTGTGTTTAGATAGTTTTTTTTCCTGTTTCATGGCAGATGAGCCGTTTCTGGGTTATTTAATACGAAAACACAATACCCATTGAAAATAATTCATAATTGACCACACGTGATTATTTGACCCAGAGTTCGAGGGGAATTGCAGGTGTATATCTTTACCAATGGTATTATATTGTAAATCACCAACCGCAAGAGATATGATAGAATTTTAACTCGACCAATTCTGCAGTCTGCGATGATATCCATTATGCCAATCATGCAAACTCATCTGCGCATATATATGAAAACATATATATATAGAGAATTTGGTATATTCGGACTACTGTTCTCATCTTGGGTGTTTTTATCCCAACGTTTCGACCGATGTAACCTCCGACCTTCTTCAGGTGTACCTTGTCGAACTCGGGAATCTTTCTGTCGAACTCGGGTGTCTGGACGGAATTTCGAACGAAATTTCAAAGTTCGAAATTCCGTCCAGATTCCCGAGTTCGAGAGAAAGATTCCCAAGTTCGACAAGATACACCTGAAGAAGGTCGGAGGTTACATAGGCCGAAACGTTTAATTTTTTTTTTCTTCCTGAAGAATCCTGGAGACGATTGGCAAATTTGTAAATTAACATTACATACTTGTCTTCTCAGGAAGAAAAAGGCTGTAGAAATTAACGATTCTTTGTTGATAAATTAGGGATTTGTCTTGTTTTCGAATACTTTATATATAATCCAAGCATGCTCCATGCGAGCGTTGAACATTGTGGACAGCAATAAAGCTTCCCCTGCCTCCTCGGGTAAGTGTATCTTAATTTCAATTACTGTCTGTGCTGATTGCCGGTAGCCGTGTGTAGTCCTGGGCGTTTGTCTCGTGATTCTAGCCAAAATCTAGGAACTGCGTTCGATCCCATGCAACTGCCTGCAACCACTGCTCCTGCACTGATGAGGGTATAAAGCCTAGAACGATATCGTTTGTAAGTAAAAAAAACACTTAATATAGAATAAAAAATATTTATAGTATATATATATATATATATATATATATATGTATATATGTTATATGATGTATTTGAACTAATAACGTCATATTTTATTTTAATTATTAGTTTTTTGGGGGTGGGTTGAGTTTTGTTTGATACAAAAAAATTGATTCTAAACTGATTTGAAGCAAATTGTTGCTATTTAAATAGATCCCATCCTGCCTGAAATAATGTTTGGCTTTTAATGTTAATTTCATGTATTCAGCCTCACATTATTCTTGAAAACTGTTGGCTTTGACCCATCCATCCGGGCATTGTTTTGTTCTTGAACTGATTGCAAATATATCCACTGGAAATTATCTGTATTGGAATTAATAATTTCTATATGCTGACGAGGAAAACATAAAAAATTGTCACGGTTTACTCTGATGTAATAGTGATAAAATGATTTTTTGAAACATGCGTACATATGAAAAGAACATTAAGTGTTGATTTTCGGAGTGTGGTTATAATATTTAAAATATTAATTATTTCATTAATCTTGTAATCTATTTGATTATAATATGAAAGCTCAACATGACATAACTTGTTAACAATACAACTTATATTTATATGCAGTATTTGATTTATCCTGGGGATTGATCAGATTTATTAATTCATAAATATATTTTGTATCATGTAATTTCCTGGGAATATACCAAGTGGTTTGGCTCTGTAAACTAAAACTTTTCCGTATATATATATATATATATATATATATATATATATAAAGTCCGGTTCATTTTATGTTCCAATCACCATATTTTCGTTTCATTTTTTCACATTTTCAAAAAACATAACATTCCTGTGATACATGGACGGCGGCACCCCCACTTCATCAATAATGAAGTTATATATGCATGTGTTTAACCGCCCCCCCCCACTTTTTAGGAGAGCCCCCCCACTTTTATAACTGTCCCGCTGGTCCTGTACGACTCGTTGTTCTTGAGGTGTGCCAACCAAATATTAATATGTCAATATCGGCTCTGCAATAACCCAAGATCATTAGAAAATTCCACAAAAAAAAATAATTCTCAAATTGAAAAGTCTTGAAAAAAATCTACACCATGCAGTGGGTCATTGTGGGCAAAAACAAAGAAAAACACACTCACACGTGGAAAAAAGTCATTAAGACGCCATTTTGAATTTTTCAGTTCAAAGTTAGCACACTAAAGATACGCAGACATTCGAAAATTTAAATTCAGTTGTATTCCGTTAATATACTTAATCACTCCTATTATTTATTTATAAAACGTTTGAATTCACTCGAAAGTGATTTTAATTGCCTAAAATTACTTCATTTAAATTAGAGATGCCTATTTATCTCATTCGAATACGAAATTTCGTGCAGAGCTAATATCTTTTAATTCACCAGTTACTAATAGTTAATTCATTAGATACCTATATGTATATATATATATATATATATATATATATATATATATATATATATATATATAATCTGTCATTGCCTGCAAGTTATTTTACCTTCATTTTGTTTCTTTATAGACTAGACATAGTCCCAATACAGAGTGGCATTTTTTGTCCGCCGAATTTGTGCCTAACTATACTGCCGGGTGTGGAATCAGTTAACAAAACAAAGATGTTTTAATCTCGGTGATGGGAAAAGAAAGCCTCCTCGACTGATGCAATTTAAAACATTTTTCCCAATCAATCAAGAGAGGTATTTTCTTTGCACTGGTGTGGAGGTCGCTGAATAAAACGGTCAAAGTTGTTTTTATATGTAAGTCCTCTCCGTCTATTTAAAATGCAACTGAGGAATAAAAATCGTTAAATTAGTTACCAAATTGCACGTTATATATTAGTATCTTTTTATTAGTGCTTTTTTTTATTCGAAGTTTTAAAAGATGGTTCGCCCCTCATAGCTGCCTTATGTAAGGAAGGCACTTAGAGATTCGGTACTTCTTCCATTTTATATATGTGATTTAAATCTCAGCAAAATATAATATTTGAGGTTTTAAGGGGGTAGTGTCATCATAGCCACCTTAGGGGGTGCACCTAGAGATCGGGAACACTTCCATTGTCTTCTCCGGTAAATTTTACATGAGAATACACTTTTATATGTTATGTAGATTCGCTAACTTTTCTTTCTATAGGGAACAAACAAAAATCACGCACACTGACATTGAATTTTATATATATATATATATATATATATATATATATATATATATACTAGCTGGCTTCGCAAAGTTTGCTACTTGAAATTCTTGAAACCAAAATGTTAAATATTAAACATTTCATTCATAAGTTTGTTGTAAACACACGACAAAATATTTAGTATTTAGTATTTATTCATGTAAATAGATATTAGAATTTTGGTAATTTCGATATTTTTAATTAGACTGCCTTGGCAAATAAGGAAATCAATTCTTTTGAACGATGGTCTGTGCGTGCATAGGTGTGTGCATGTGCTCTTCTTTTTACTTATTAAAAACAATTTAAAAATGTTGCGTCGGTTGGTAACGGGAGGAAGCAGTCAGACAGACACCCTTTCCGCTTTCTCTATATGGTGTCGTAAACGAGGGGAGAGAGAGGGAGAGCGATGGGAGAAAAAATGCAGTCAGTCATCTTTTCCCTTTTCGTAATTCTTATTCATGCCTTATATTTTTCTTTCCAGTTAGTTTAGTTTAACTTACTTGCCCTGAAAATTAATTAGCAATTACTTTAAGAACTTTAATTAATTACAACCAAAATATTGCATATATATATATATATGGAAAAAATAGAACTATAAAATTACGAATGAATAATAAGAAACATTAATTTATTCTGAACTGTTTAAAACGTAGATATGCAAATTAGCCATTCAACTGTCTTTAAATCGTTCGTCTCTATTATGTATAGAGTATTTCAAAACACTGTTGTATTATTGATTTAAATAACAGTAACTTGTTTTGATGGTAAGATAGAAGTGATGAATGAAAAACACTTTAACATTTATTAATTTAGCTAGATATATGCAGTTTCAGAAAATCATTTGTCAAATACACTGGTTGTCAGTCACATGACGTTACTATATGCGATTTTCTTTTGTTTCTCTTTTCAACACATATGTTAAATAATTTTTTAAAATTCTCTTCCTTCCGATATATTTGTTTTCATATTTTATTTAATTTAGTTTATTTTCGATGTTCTAAAATAACAATAAAAAAGTTGAGTGCAGTATGAGTGACTACGGAAGGACACATTTGCAATTTCAATCAGTCGAAATTATGGACGGAGAGAACAGAAAGTTAAAGCATAACAATTTATGATTTTCATTAAAATTTCAAAAGAAAAAATATTACTAGTGAACATTTGGTTATACGCCATTTTCTTTTCGTGCTCTTTTCAACACTGACAAATTTTAATTAAAATTTTTAATTCTATTATTTACACAACGAAAAGAAGACAAAATGTTTGCTTTTAGCAAATAGATTGTTTGAATATATCGCCTATTATGTTTCCTTCAGACCAACTATTATATTTAGAGAGGAGGGGGGCTTTTTGTTCTGTTTTTTTTTTAATGAGTAATGTACCTATCCGGAGTTGCCCGGCACTAAATGATTTAATTTGTATTTAGCATTTTTTATGTTTGTTTTCCTGTAATCGCTGGCGGCCAAGTTATTAAAAGATAATGTATTTAATTTTCCGTGGACGAAAAATAATTGAAATACATTTACATCTAATAATTGCCTGCTAGCGATTACAATAAAACAAACATAAAAAACAAAAATTCTAAACACAAATTAAATTTTTACTCCCGGGCAACGCCGGGTAGGAATAGCTAGTAAAAAATAATGGGAAACTGTTCTTCCGAACACAATTTGTATCTTGTTGCTCCTGGTTCACATGCTGGGGCTTTGTTTCCGGATCTTCCACATCACTTCTGGGGACTTGTTTAACCTGTTTGTTTTTCTCATCCCATTCCATATAGAGTTTGAATTCTTTCTATTTTGGAAGATTTGCTTTCAAGGTTTGCCATGTGATTATATTGTAGCT